>JBAWJQ010000222.1:0-92920 GCA_037783105.1 Bactrocera zonata | reverse complement strand
TTGAACGATTGCGAGGTCTGAGACAATTAAATAGTAAATGAAATTCGAAAAATAATATTAAAATGACATTTAATAACATACAGAACAGCTGCGCGGATTTGACAGTTTCATGTGCTTTTAAAATGCAAATTTTAATTATATTATGAATAAAAGCACAAAAGTAACAAATTTGTGCAAACATTAAAAATCAGCTGTTTTGCGCTGCTCTTAAATAGCGGAAATGTTATATTAAAAATGCAATATTTATATCACCCAACCACTATATCGGATTACAACTCTGCGCCCAGCAAAAGCATGGCTTTTTAATTAGCTTAAACCCGCTGCAAAACCCACGAACTAAATGTTTTACAACAAAACTGTGACGCAATAAATTAACGGCTTGCGCAAATGCACGGCAATTAAAGTGATTAATGTGCGGAAGAGAAATTCAATATTTTCGCAAACCAAAGAAAAACAAAAGGCGTCAGAAAAAAATTGCACAGGAAAACAACCCTGTTAGTGCTTAGACCCGAAATCGCTTAAAAATGACGCTGCAGCATATGTGAACCCTCCACTATTTTAAGGGTATATACCTGCAACATTAAAAAGATAAAACGTGTGAGAGAGCGAAAGTAAGAGAGAGCATGTGGAAAGGACTCACAGCGCTAATTGAAAGACTCACCCACTTTTATTGCGGGTTTGACTTGCTCAACTTCTTTTTCAATTAAATTAAAGCATAAAGTCTTCGAAAGTCGTACATTTGAAACAGTTACAAACCACATATTGTCTGCTTGGCAGCTATTTGAAAAAAATTGAATGCGACCAAAACATTGCCGGTTTTTCGAATGTCAATACTGGACAGCTCGTATAGTAGGGACGCCGTTCAAACACCCTTCCAAATGTAACAGGCAATAAATTCTGTGATCAATTGCCACAATTTTAATTTCGATTCTTTCATTAAACAACAAAATTAATAAGGGGACGAGCAACTAGTGACAAGAACACGCCAATAATAGCTTACTAAAATACTAGGGTTGGGTGTAGCTTCGTAGCATAAACATTCATGCGTGCCCTGCAGGAAAGGTTATGCAAAAGTATGAGAAGAGTACGAGTAGAGAAACATCAACTTAGTTTTCTGTAAAGAGACTAAACAACGGCTTTCTGAAGTATACTTCTGTGCCCAAAAAATAAGGTGACATTTGAATTTAAACTGCGCGCGTCGAAGGATTTGGAGAATTATTTTTTTTTTTTTAGGTTGGTAGTACTGTCAGTCACTGTCGTTTTGTGAGCTGCTAAAAGTGAGTTTTTCGGTTTTTGCGATGTCGAAATTTGTTGAGTAAAGAATTTGCATTAAATTTTGTTTACGGAATCAATTTTCTGCTGCGGATACATTGAAGATGGTGCAGAAAGCCTTTGGTGATGAGGCTATGTCTTAAAAAAATGTTTACAAGTGGTATAGTGAGTTCCAAGCCTGCCGTGAACGTGTCGAAGACGAAGAGCGTGCAGGGCGACCATCAACCTCAACCGACGAAGCTCACGCTCAACAAATCGAAGATTTGGTGTTGAAAAACCGTCGATTAACAATTAGAGATCTTGCTGATGAGGTTGGCATATCAAAAGGCTCAGCCAATACCATTTTGAAGTATGTTTTGGGCCTTAAACGCGTCAAATCTTGATTGGTACCGAAAACATTGAATTTTTTGGAAAAAAGGCGTGACGTTGAAGTGTGTAAAACGATGCTTTCCGACTACCAGGGTGCCATGAAATGCATTTTAACTGGCGATGAGACTTGGATCTGTGCTTATGACCCCGAAACAACCGATCAATCGAGCGAATATCGTGCCAAAAGAGAGTCGAGACCAAAAAAACGCGCCAAAGTCGCTCAAAAATCAAGGTCATATTGACTGTTTTCTTCGATTATCGTGGTGTTGTGCATTATGAATTCCTTCCAACCGGTCAAACAGTCAACAAGGAATATTATTTGAACGTTATGCGTCGTTTACGTAACGCTATCCGTCTAAAAATGCCGGATAATGCACCATCCCATACTACCCGCGTAATTCGTGATCATTTCGCCAAAAACTCGACCCATATCGTTCCGCAACCACCGTATTCACCTGATCTGGCGCCGTGCGACTTCTGGTTGTTCACCGAGCTCAAAAGACCTCTCCGGGGACACCGTTTTTATACGATAGAGGAGATTCAAGCCGCAGCGAAGACGGAACTGAAGGCCATCCCGGAACGTGACTACAACCTGTGTTTCGAAGATTGGAAAATCCGTTGGCATAAGTGCATTGCATCGGGAGGCGACTACTTTTAAGGAGTTGAAATTGATTAGGAAGAATAAATAAAGAATTTTCGAAATAAATATAATGTCACCTTATTTTTTGGGCACATAGTTATATTCCAAAGCGAACGTGGATCTTACCAATATATTTCAAAATTCTATGAAGCCTGGTTGATTAAGTTCGAAAAGCTTGATTTTGAGCTCAACCAGATATCTGTTATTTGACAAAGCGATGGATGTCCCAACCATGATTATTATTACATTTTAACGGTATTTTACACCAGTTTTTCATAAAAATGCGATGAAACGGCGTAGATAAAATTGGAAAAACTTAATTTTGAGTTGATCCAACTTGTCAAAGTAGTGCTATTTGCTTAACTTACACCAAAAATAATGGAAAATATGTTAATTGAAAGTGTAAAGAAGTTGAACTCCGCTTCAATTTACCTCTAAAAAGCTATATGTAAAAAAAATACCTGGGGAAAGATGAATTTTAAATTTTTAGTGAGCTTAATTTGAACCAATCAAGCACCTAACCTCAGAATTAGATCTCTCTATTAACTTTTAATCGGATCTTCTTAAGAGACCAATCGGTTCCTGCACTTTGCTTCCTTCTCTTACAATTTTATTATCTGAAATCAGCGCCTCACAAAAAATAACTAAATATTTTCTTCAGTCCTTCAGTTTTTTTCCTTCCTACAGGGTACCTTTCACAACAACACTTAGCTATTTACCATATGTTTGCTATTCCATTCATGTCGCTGGTAACGCCTTCAAAAGCAGACACTTGTAATTAAATCCCAGCCGTTTTCAATTGTCTAAGGTTTTATATTACACTCCCAAAATTTATACGCTCCATAAGCCACATGCAGCTGGTCGTCATTGCCATGTTTGCCCATATGAAATACTCTTTTTTGTTTTTGTAAAATATTTTTGTAATTTATTTCGTGGTATTTGATCTGGCTGTGGGGGCGTACTTGCAAACACATTTGGTTGTTGTAAACGTTTACAACAAAAGCAATTTCAATAGCGATTATGTTGATGCTTCTTCCTTCAATGGTCTTCTTTTACGGGGTGTTTTCTGGCGAAAGATCACTCGTGTTTCATTATTGCAATGAGTGGTGGATGATACAATATTTGTGGACATCAATCATTTTCGTAACTATTTACTTACATATGTATGTATGAGTATATATCCGAGATTAAGAGAGTGTTATAAATCTTATAATATTTTAAGACGCTTAGGGCTTGGTATTATATAATATTCTATCTGTTCGGATTTATTAAACAGTCTGAAACAGTTCGGAAATGAGGGGTTCGGCGTAAGATCATCCGTATGATCAAACCTGTAGAGATCTCTTAGTGACACTTTGATAAATTAATGAAGGCCCAACTTCAAAGTGTGTACTCTCGAAACTACTCCTAACACGAGGTTGATTTTTACACTATTTCTCTTGCTGGATGCGTCAAGAAAAACATCTTTTAACAACCAGTATAGTTCTCTATCTTTGTATTGCCAAGTCTAGGGCGCAAGAGTATTTTCATGCCGGATAGTTGAGACAGAACTACCTGTTAGAAGAAAAGATGCTACAAATACTGGTGTGCGCATGAAATCTTGCTTTTTCAAGACACTTGTCAGTCCATTTGAAAATTCATTTAGCGACACCACTTTTCTTTGAAGTTTAAGCAGACTTTTCGTGCCTCGAAAGATTGTTTCTGAGGCATCATTTTAGTACCGGAGTGAATTTG
Source organism: Bactrocera zonata (assembly GCA_037783105.1). Classification (NCBI taxonomy): domain Eukaryota; kingdom Metazoa; phylum Arthropoda; class Insecta; order Diptera; family Tephritidae; genus Bactrocera; species Bactrocera zonata. The sequence goes on along the minus strand of JBAWJQ010000222.1, from coordinate 88,905 downwards.
GAAATCATCGAAGAACTATACTGTCATACTACCCCAGTTGTTATGTGGCGAGTATGGCGAGTTCTTTAGTGAAGTTGTTTTTTTGGGCACCGCACTAGCCTTTATCTATCTCTTTAAGCCAAAAAATGGTTTAAACGGGCTGAAGAAAGCCTCGAAACGTGTAGCAAATTCCATTGTTCTACAGACACCACGTTTCTTTTAAGTTTAAGCAGACTTTTCGTGCTTCGAAAGATTGTTTCTGAGGCATCATATTAGGACCGGAGTGAATTTGGAAATCATCGAAGAACTATAATGTCATACTACCCCAGTTGTTATGTGGCGAGTATGGCGAGTTCTTTAGTGAAGTTGTTTTTTTGGGCACGGCACTAGCCTTTATCTATCTCTAAGCCGAAAAATGGTTTAATCGGGCTGAAGAAAGCCTCGAAACGTGTAGCAAATTCCATTGTTCTACAGATGGAATGAAAAAGAAAAGGTTTAGAAAAATATACATACATATGCATAGAGGAATAAAGCAGAACGGAGTCCAGAAAGTCGTGTCTTAATCTGCAAGCAGACAAATAGCGGTTTATTACTCAACCTTTAGTAGTGATTTCTAACGGAATAACTTTAGTAGTTGTTGTTCTGAGCTTGTATTTGTAATTTCATTGCTTATGCCTTTCTAATTAAAAGGAAAAAACATCACGATTTTTTTTAACGAGTCTACAAATTGACATTGCATGTTGCACACGATTGTCACCGGAACAAGCGACTGGCGTGAGAGTCTCGAAAAAATAGTAATTAACAAAGGAATAAACTCTTTTTTTGTTTCTCTCTCTAACAAATATGTCAAACTACACTTATTTCCATAAAATGTTTTTTCCCGGTAAGCAGCGTCGAAATTCCAGTTAGAAAGCGCCGCACGCAGCGTATCACTTACGCCTGAATGCAACCCTGCGGCTTGTTGACAACAATTTCATGCAATTTAAATGTCTGCAACGCCACGAAGCATGACAACAACACGCACGCAATGTTGGTAATAAAGCAATAAGAAAGCTAAGAAGCTGTAAATGTGACAAATGTGTCAAAAGCGCAAAACCGCTATGCTGCAGTGGTTGGCGCTGAGGCATAGCTGCATTTTCGTGCGGTTAATAGCAACTCTGAGGTGTGGCTTAATTTTCATTAATTTTTTTCTTGTTTTAAATTTCGCTAATAAATACTTCATGTTATGAAATTTATTAGAGCGGCATGATTGTCATTTGACGAGATGCGGGCAAATTTCAAGCGGAAAGTTGGCAAAAGGGTAATTTCTCAAGTGTGAAAGACCAAGTACGGTCATAATTAATAAAAATATTTATTTGCAACAACAAATTAAATTTCATATAAGACATATCTAAATAAAAAATAATTTTTTTAAAAGAATTTAAATAGTAAATCCCGACAATTCGGGATTTCAAAATTACAGTCTCGGCATCCCGAATACGTTTTACATAAAAAAAATATATATATTTGAATAAACTGTCAGTAGTAAATCCCGAAATTTCGGGATTTGAAACTAGTTTCGGGATCCCGTATTTTTTTACATAAAAAAATATATTTTTGAAGAAACTGTTAGTAGTAAATCCCGAAATTTCGGAATTTGAAAATTAGTTTCGGGATCCCGTATTTTTTTTTCTGCTCTATGCTAAATAAAAAACGTACAATCTACTAATTTTATATATCTCATGTGTAAACATTTCTTAGCGGCACTGATATCGGGATCCCGGAAGTTTAACTTAGATTAAGTGTTGTAAAAAATAGAAAGAGCTGTGTTAGTTGGAGTTTAAGAAATCAGAGCATTAAACTTGAATATACTTTTTTATAACATTAAAGCGAAGAAATTAAAAGGAAGAAATTTTCTCCAAAAAAAATAAAAAAATCGAGTGAATCTAACCGTTAAGTAACGGGTCAAAGTGTTCATTAGCTCTCTAAAAACGGATCTCTTTCGAAAAAAAAAAATTAATAAAAAAAATTGAAATAAAATAAAAAAATTAAAATTAGAAAACATATAAAATTAAAAAACTTAAAATTAAAAATTAAAAAAAATTAAATTAAGTAATTTAAAATTAATAAAAAAGTTAAAACTAAAACTAGAAAACATATAAAATTAAAAAATTTAAAAATAAAAAATTTAAAATTAAATTAAATAATTTAAAATTAATAAAAAAATTAAAACTAAAATAAAAACTATTAAATTATTTAAAATATGTGAGTGTAAATATATGTGTATATTGAAAGTTGAAGCAATTAATCAACTTAAAAATTAAAAATTTTAGACTTTCACACCCAATAATTTATAATTATTTCCACATGTTACGTAAAAGCAAATTTTTCACATAATTTTCTGCATGCAAATTTCATAAGAAAGCTATTAAAAAATTAGTGAAAAGTAATTTTACGAAAAAAAGGAATGAAAAAGTAACCAACTTCTCCATTGCTTGCCCCACACACACTCATATCATTTTTCAATTTCTCAATATTACTTCGTAACGGCACTTTACTCGCTTTAGTTTCACTCAACCCGACTTGGTGGTGGTGCTGCGGCCGAAGCGAGAAGCCATCAGGAAGCAAGAAATTGCGGCAGCTAAGCAGATAAAATTACTAACCTAATTTGTTGTGTTTTCTTTTGCAACCACAGACGAGCGTTGTTGTTGCTTCATTTTACTATGCTTTGATATACAAATTTATATGTGTTTGTATATAAGTATGTATTATGTATTGGCTGAATCTGCGGTCTTAAGTGTATGAACACCGCATTCTGCCATGGAAATCGTTTGGAAAAAAGAAAATACTTGGAACTTCACTTGATATGAGTTGAGCATGCATTACAATAAAGCAACAACAAGCGCTTTTGTTTGGGAGGAGTGTCTGCTGATAACAAAATGCTGCGGCGAAAAAATAACTAAAAAAATTCAAATGTGTACAATGCATTGTGAGCGATAAGCAGCAAATTTGAAATAATAACGAATTAACATAAACTGAATAAACGAGAAAAAAATTAAAATAAAAAAATAAAAAAATGAAATTTTTTATTGAAATATGCTTGGGTTTTCCCCGGGATATAAAACTTAGAAAAATCATAAAATATTTTTTACAAAATAAAAAAAAAAATAATTATAATTATGTTAGATATTAATTTTGTAATATGTTAATTTTTTTTTTCAAATACGAAATTCGTTCAGATAATTTTTTCATAACAACAATTTTAATTAAAAGTTTTAATTTTATTTTATGAATTTTTTTTAATTGTTATTTACATTTTTTTAATATTAATTTACATTTTTTTTTTAACTTTAAGAGAAATAATTTTGAAATTTTAAATATTAATTAATTAAAAAAATTTATTTGGAAAATTAATAAAAAAAATTTTCTATTTCGAGGGGATTGATTAAATTTATAATTAAACCATCACAATTTTTAATTAAAAATTTAAATTTTATTTTATGAATTTTATAATTTTAATTTACATTTTTTTTAATTTTAAGAAGAATAATTTTCAACTTTTGAAAATTAATTAATTAAAAAATTTATTTGGAAAATTATTTAATAGAAAAATTGTTTCTATTTCGCGGGGATTGATTAAATTTATAATTAAACCTTCAGAATTTTTTTGTAATTTTTAATATAATTTTTAAATAATAATATTTATTTTTAATTTATTAAAAATGGTTTGAAAAATATTCCAAGTATTTAAAAAACGTTCACAGTGACAATTTTTCTCTTAGGAATTCTCCGAATCTACTAATTCATTATATTCCAAATTTGTCCGCCTTTAATGTCCATATTTCTTATATTTTTTCTATTCCCATTGAACAAAATCGAACAAAGGTTTTGTAATAATTTTGTTTTCTTTTACACCATGTCCATATTTGAAAATTGTGCACAGAAAATACCTTACAACAGAGCGTTGCCAATTATGTAGAAAAAATTGCATAATTGTTTTCTTAGCAAAGCAATTAAATATAAATAATTTGTAAGCCAAGCCAAGCCAAGCCGTGGGAGTTACAAAGCGTGAAATATTAAAGATATTTGCATAATAAAGACAAATGATTGGAAGCGCATTATGGACTTGCATTGAATGTGGAATTTTGCGAAAGTGATTCATGCGTAGCCATGCAATGACGTAAAGTAATTTATATGCAAAAAATAAAAATAATAACACAAAAAACTAAAAAAAATATAATAAAAAAATATAAAAAAATATAATAAAAAAATATAAAAATATATAGTAAAAAAAATATAATAAAATATAAAAAACTTATAGTAAAATACATTTGAGATATGTAGTACATATAAAAAAAATTTATAAATTAATTTTTTTTTTTTAATTTTATGTAAACATTGAAATTTTTTTTTATAAATTTTTTTCTAACAAAGTAAAATAAAAATTAATGTACAAAATATCTTAAAATTAAAAAAATATAATTTTTTTTCTAAAAAATGGTTTTCTAAATTTAAAATTTTTTTTGTTCAACAAACTCAAGTTTTTTCTCTAACAAAGTAAAATTAAAAAGTTTTATAAATTAAAAAAAATTAAATTTTTTCCAAAATTTTTTTCTAAAAATTAAAATTTGTTTTTTTTTTAATGTTTTTCTAAAATTTTAAGTTTTTTCTAACAAAGTAAAATAAAAATGTTTTCAAATCTAAAAAAATTGTATCTAAAAATTTAAGTTTTTTTCTAACAAAGTAAAATAAGAATGCTTTTCAAATGTAAAATTAGAAGAGAAGATTAAAAAATGTATATATTTTTATATGTATATTATTATTTAAAACGGAATTCTTAACTAAAAAAATTACAAAATTCTTTAAACTTGTAAATCAACTATATTTAAATATGTTTTTTTAGATTTTATATCTACTCCAAATATTTAGCTATTTAAAAATATCACAACTAAGATACCCTAACCTTCCCTCAACTTAGCGCTCCCTCTTGCTCTTTCTAACCTCTGTTGACCTCTGCCAAATCTGTTTATCAAAATATGTATGTCTTTAATGCCCGTCAAACATTTTTATTTGGCGCCAATGCATACTTCACATTACCGAAGTCGCTTTACGACACTTCTTTTCCTCACTCTTCTGTTTCATATTTACTTTCTACTGCTACTTTGCATTTCTTTCAGGAATTCGTCACTCGTTTCACCTCAATTGACACATTCATTGCGCCTAATTGACAACTGTCACTTCAAATATATTATGGTATTTTGTCATTTTCTGTTTAGGTTAAGTGCTTCTTAGGAATTCTCAGGCGCGCTAAAAGCATAATAAATTTTCTTTTTGTTGGGCGACAAGCAGGCATACCTGGACGGGTGAAATGGAGTAAAAGAATAACTTGTTTGTGTGAAAATATATTATGAAAATGTGGAAAGAGACAAGAGGGAAAATATATGTATGTATGTGTATACTACTATGAGCAAAAAATAGTAAAACGTAGTTCATAATTTTAAAACTCAATTTATTCTTCAAAATCTATGTCATCTCCTCAAAGTTATCTCTTTTGGCCCCAGTACTCTTGTGCCAACTTTTTTCCGATCCTCGAACAGTTAGTCGTTTGAGTTTGCTGAATAGCCAGAAGGCGCACGGAGCTAAATTAGGCTAATACGGTAGTTGCGGCACGATGTTGGTTGAAAATTTGGTGAAAACGTTTTTTATTTCTTTAACTTTTTTAAATTTTTTTTTCATTTTTAATTTTAACTTTTTTTTAATACTAATTTTTTAATTAAAGAAAACTATTTTACGGTTTTTATTCCAAATTAACTTTTTAAAAAGTATTAAATTTAAATTTTTATTTTATTTTTATTATTTATTTTTGTTTTATTTTTTTTTTAATTTTTTTTTTAATTTTTTTTTTAAATATTTTTTTTAATTTTTTTTTATTTATTTTTTTTTTTTTAATAAATTTTTTTAAATAAAAAAAATATTTTACGGTTCTTACTTCAAATTTAACTTCCTAAAAAGTATTTAATTTTAACTCACATTTTTTTCATATTTTCTTTTAAAATAATATTGCATATATTTATAAATTGTGAATTTAGTTGTAGTAGAAAAATTGTATTGACTTATAAAAACAGAACACCGTATTTTTTTATATTTTTTACTGCTACTTTATAAAGCAATTTTACTCGAACTCTTTTTAAAAGCGCCACAAATCAACTTTTCTTCATTTTCCACTAGAAGTTGATTTTCTGCTTTCTTCATTCACACTTTCTTAATTAACAGCGAGGCGAGTCAAAAGCGATATTTTTAAATAACAAACACATAGGCGCACATATACATATGTACATACATACATATATATAGATACATCACCCGAACATCTTAAAGAAATTCCATTTCATTCTCAAACACAAATTTTTCTGACAAAAATGCTGCAGTCACAAAAACAGAAAATAAGGAAGAATGCCGCCGCACACAGCAGGCATGAAAAGTAGACGGACAAGAGTGCTGTCTCCTAACTGATGACTCATCAGCGCGCTGCAGCAACAGCTTTGACGTTGGTGGGTGTGAAAATATACACATGTAAACTCACATACAACATCTACTCATGTATGCTTAATTTGGGGTTATACATACCTATTTTTGAGGTTATGTGCAGCTTGCAACGTAATAGCAGTTAATTTCATATGCAGCATGTGGTTTCGTGTCGTTGGCGCTGCTCGTATAGTGGCTCTAACGACAGTGCCAACTGTAAATGTTGCTGCAACTTAAGGGTTAGACACGCGCGTGCTTTTCAGCGGCTAAGCGGTAGCCATCCTTGTCTATCTAAAATGCAAGACGCTTGCGGTTTGCACGTAAATTGACCTCGTACTGTCTCGAAACTTCGACACATTGAAGCTGTCAGCTTAACGTCGCTTTAAACGCTACCAAATGCATGCTTGTGAACTTGAGCAGTTGAGAGCACGTCTGTCTTTTGTGTCGCGTCTGAACTTAACCTTTACAATTAGGTTGTTTCATGCCATATAATGTCGGCAGACGCCGCTTTTTTGCAAGCTGCATTTGTGCCCTTACCAGCATGTTGCATTTTATCAGCTGCCGCATGTCCACAGTGTTGTCAGCAGTTGCCGCTTAACTGCAGCTACGTTTGTGATGTCATGCGATGCGCTGTTCTCCGTCTGCGCTTCTGTCTTTTTATTACTTTTTCCCCCATCTACTTTTCATTTCTTTCTTTATATTTTGCTACACAAAGCAACAACACATATCCAATAACAATGCCGGTTTTATTTCGCTTTTGTTCTATGCTGCAAGCCTTGGTGCCAGGTTCGTGAGTTTGGCCTTTACACGCTTCGTCTCCAACGATTGGTAAGCACCTTGCTAGCTGACGCATGCCGCTCCCGCTGACTAATCAATCTTTGCATCATTTTGTTCGTTGTCTCTTCCTTCTAACAGCTTCGTCATGTCAGTTTCCTATATTCTTTGTTACATAAGATGCTCGTAGACAACAAATTTTTGTTAAGTGTCCAATGTGGCTTCGTCTTTATTGTTATGGTTATGGTTTTGGTCATTGCCGTTGCAGGCAGAAGCACTCACTTTTTATGCCGACGGTGTCTGGTGACGCAAGTAAGCCTCTAATATTGGCTGGCTGCCACTTTTTTGGCATGACTCTTTAATTTCGTGTGCCAAATTTTGGTATTTAAAGTAAGGATCTGGTTAGTGCAGAATGAAAAATAATTTACGGCCGACCTGAGGTCGGGAAATGGACAGGAAGTGGCGTCGGTAAATTTTTAAGGGTTAAGAATGCTTTATCTCGATTTCCTATAGAACTACCTATCCGATAGAAAAAATTATATGGCAGTGCTATCTTCTTTATTGGAGTAGACACCGCTTACGCGGGTTTAGCCGAGTTTACAACAGTGCGCCAGTGCAGTCAGGTCCTCCTCCACTTGATTTCTCCAACCGAGTGCTGGTCCTTCCTCTGCTTCCATCGGCGAGTCGTAAATCGAAAACCTGCAAAGCTGTAGTGTTTCCTTCCATCAGGACTACATGATTGTAGCCAGAGCAGAGGCCGTCTCTCGATTCGCTGAATTATGCCAATGTCGCCGTATATCTCGTACAGCTCATCCTTCCATCGACTGCGGTGCTATCTTCCTTAAAACCTGTCTCTCGAACACTCTTAAGAGGGTAATCTAGTCTAGAAGCATGAATTTCAGGTAATTTTTAAAGTATCGTAAAAAAAAGGCAATTAATATTTTTACTATCCATTTTTTATTAGTTATTTATTAATTTTTGAAGAGTACAGAAAAAAATTAAAAACTAAAAAAAGTAAAAAATTTCAAAAATTATGAGCTCACGAAGTGGGGAGTCTCTAAAAATTCCACGTGACCATGCCCATGATTTCAACTCTCCTAGTTATCTGAAACCAAAAAAAAAAAAGATTATTAATCTAGAATAATGTCGCAATGGTCGGAACTACGGAAAAGTGGGAAAAATTTTTTTCACAAAATGGCGACTGCCTGAAAAAAAATTTGTTTTTGATCACTTTTTCTGACTATTTCGAAATTTTTAAAAATAATAAAAATAAAAATTTAGGGATGGGGCTAGTTCCAACCATAGACAAGCCTATAAAGAAGACTCTTTAAAAATTTGAAGTAAATCGGTCCAGTAGAACCTGAGAAATCGTGGGCATCGTTCCGAAAAAGTCTGTTTTGAGAAAAACGCGTTTAAGGTTTCCTTAATGTCTTTTGTTCGGTTAATTCCGGCCGAACCAGTTTGGATGCCGGGTCAGAAAAATGCCTATATCTCCGAAAATAATTTGAATTTTGAAAAATCCTCTTGTACACATATTCTTGAATAGTTAAACTTTGAAAAAAATAAAAAAAAAATTTCGATGTTTTTAAATTTCTAGACTAGAATACCCCCTTAAGGCCGACTCATCAGACGTTGCCTCCCCACCTTATATCAGGTTGGAAATAATGAGGAACTTTTAGAGTTTTTCTTTGTTCGTCGAGAGTAGACTTTACTTTAGAAGAATATACTAATTGAGACCTGTCGATTAGAGTCAGCATTACTAATAGTGCGACTATTATTAGTTAATTTACGTATTACTCTGAAAACCGTTAGCACTTATTTGCATAAATTTATCTCTTCCTTTATTACACTTCTTTCTACATTTGTTCGACTTAATGTATTTATAACTACATGTTCATCACACATCCTGCCCTTTTAGTCTGACCCGACCACCAGGCGAACACATTCGAGGCATACTCATTGAGCTCTGACCTTTAAGAAATTCAACTTAACTGACAGTTGTTGCTGAAGCTTACCCTCAATTGTGTTGCTTTATGTGCTCATATTTGCAAATGACTGCAGAAAACATACAATTTCGCATTTAAATGTCAGCCAATGAGGCATATGCTGTTATAAAAGCACCCTGTAGGAAGTTGTAGGCACTGGTAGTCGTTTCGGTAATCAATAGCATGAAAGTTTTCGTTTATATTTAGGGATTTTTTTTTATTAATTTTCCAAGTCAATTGTGTGAGTAAAAGAAGAGCATAAACTTCAGTAATCGAAGAAGTAATCAATTGTTAATATATAATTATGCTTCTAATTCCAACTGGGTGCGTTTAGAGAAAGAAATGTGAGCTCACTTATATCGAATTATACACATTTCCATACAGTAATTTGCATATATGTCATATTGCGGTGTCCAACAAGTGCGGTTACTTGTGCTCTTTCTTTTCCCCTAAAGCACCCGCACTCACTTCCTTTAGCGCAATCATACACTTACTCACGTCCACTTCAATCCTCTACAAACCACATGGTCCCCAAATTACACAATTGAGTAAATTGCAATTCTTTAATGTCACCCCCTTTCTCTTTGGCTAGATTACGGTTTTTGTACAGCGAGTGGGACCAAATTTATATTTCCAGTTTTGCTTCTTACTCACATAAAAACTGCGCTGCGAATTTGTAATGACTTATTACGTGAATTCTGTAGAATGTCAGCGAAATGACATAGAAATCTTCTCAATGAGTTTTTGCAGAATGATAGCTGAATCATTTTGACGCGTAGTACGTTAAACATATTTTTTGTGAGATAGACATTCGTAGCTTTCAGTTTGCAGTATTTATAAGCTTAAGATGAATCCATCAATACTGAGAGATCACCACTGCAGTTGCTGTCAAGTTAAATACTGTTAAAAGTGACTCAATATTTCTTACGTTCGGTAATCAACGGTACATATTATACTCATCCATCGATCGGCGTAGTATTTTCTGGTAGTCGTCTGGTATTAGTGGAAGTAAAACGACTGCTCAAATCGACTTCATTTGTTGTACATAAGTCTTTATACGCAGTTTTAGTTCTCGACCCCAAAAATTTGGAACCAGCATGAACACCTGAATACATAGTTCGACATTCTAGACCCAGGAACTGAAAAATTTGGAACCAGCACAGTAAAAGAGTTGGATGTTGTGGACTGACATAGCCTTTCAGTTGTGGAGGAAAACTCTTTTAGGTTCATTTTAGCCAATCTAAGTGGCACCCAGCACAGAGTGGACACTCAAAGTCGAGCCAACCGCAAATGCCTGTATTGCGTAAATGAAAATTTTGCTCCACTCGGCTTTAAACGTCCACTTTGTGGGCTCCCTAAGACTCACTTTTGGATTTGAGTTTTGATAGTCAGATAGTGTTCATTGTATGATTTAGGGAATTTTTGTGAAACTGCCGGCCGGATTGTTGTACATAAGTCAACTTATAGTTTTTTAGAACGAAATCTGTATACATCTAGATTCAGGAACTCATAAAATATTGAACATTTTTAGATTAGGCGGAAGTGTGCCTAATCAATAAACAGACCGACGTGGCCTTGCAGTTAATGGAAACGTCGGTTGCTGGAAAACGCCTTCAGGCTCACATTAGACACTCTAAAGTTCGCTTTTGATTTTAAGTTCTCTTGGGAGAGTTATCTATTATTTAGATTAACAAAATTGTAAAAATATCTGAGTTTTTAAAGAATCTATGAAGCATTCTTTTTGATTTCCAATAGAAGTCTTTGCTTCTGATACATAAGTATGTATATCTATGGCCCAAAAGTTAAGTTCTATTAGAAGAAATTGGACCAAAACTTTTCTACGCGTGGCTTATTGGCCTACAAGATTAACCTAACCTAACCTAAGGCATTTTTTTATTCTCTTGAGAAAATTTTGCTTTCTCAGCTGTGATACCAGGATGAACAGTTTCAATGGCTGTTATGTTGACTTAAGGGGGTATTCTAGTCTAGAAGCATGAATTTCAGGTAATTTTTAAAGTGTCGTTAAAAAAAGGCAATTAATATTTTTACCATCCATTTTTTTTATTAGTTATTTATTAATTTTTGAAGAGTACAGAAAAAATTTAAAAACTAAAAAAAGTAAAAAATTTCAAAAATTATGAGCTGGCGAAGTGGGGGGTCTCTAAAAATTTCCACGTGTCCATGCCCATGATTTCAACCCTCCTAGTTATCTGGAAACAAAAAAAAAAAAGATTATTAATCTAGAATAATGTCGCAATGGTCGGAACTACGGAAAAGTGGGAAACATTTTTTTTTTTTCACAAAATGGCGACTGCCTGAAAAAAAATTTGTTTTTGATCACTTTTTCTGACTATTTCAAATTTTTTAAAATTAATAAAAATAAAAATTTTGGGATGGGGCTAGTTCCAACCATAGACAAGCCTTTAAAGAAGACTCTATAAAAATTTCAAGTAAATCGGTCCAGTAGAACCTGAGAAATCGTAGGCATCGTTCCGAAAAAGTCAGTTTTGAGAAAAACGCGTTTAAAGTTTCGCATTCCGGCCGAACCAGTTTGGATGCCGAGTCAGAAAAATGCCTATATCTCCGAAAATAATTTGAATTTTGAAAAATCCTCTTCCACACTTATGTATTTTTGTACAGTTAAACTTTGAAAATATAAAAAAAAATTTAGATTTTTTTAAATTTCTAGACTACTTCAACACATATTTGATTAGTGAAGATTTTTTTCGGGAGATTCGGCTAGCCCTCGTGAGTAATTTTTTGGCTCTCGCGTAAATAGAGAGTTATTATTTTGGGCAACGTGACAAATAAGTTTGATACAACTTCCGAAGTTCAATTCAATAACTATAAAATGTTTAGTTTAAACTCAGCGATCTTAGTTTTAAGGACAAGTGGAAACCAAGTTCAAATAATTTGAGAACCTGATTAAATTTTAATACTTTTTAAATCCGCAAAGCATACTTATATTCACTACCTTCTCCAATACTTGCTAATACGAGTCAGCTTTTTGAAGTTTGAAAGCCTCTTGACATCAACATATTTCCGCCGTGAGGTCACTAAACTACGATCTCACTCAAGAAATGTAGTGACTAGCACTCATTCATAGATAATACGACTAATATGGTCATAAAGACAACACCTTTAGTGGCTTAGAAAATAAAATAGCGTATAAAAGCAACAAAAATGGGAGAAGAGGTTGATAAAAAATCTGAGAAAGCAATTCAACACGAAACCTTAAACATATTTGGTGCTATAATTAAACGAAAAATGCTCAAAGACATTTGCTTCACGTCTTGGCAAGCAGAAGAGTAGTAATGAAACGAAAGCCCAACGAAATAGCGTGTGAAGAATCTGTCATAGAAATCGCTTAGTATACGTGGGCGTTCTTAAGCTGTCCAAAATTGTAGCTAACCCCATTATATAATGCTTTAACGTTCGTGTTTGTATAGTTCAAGAATTTCAAGATGTCTTCTTCGTAATTTATTGCCAGCGCTCAGGAAAAAACATGGCTCAGACTTGTTGTCGTCAGCGGTCTGTTGAACCGTGTCGGGTGTGCATGTACTACGCAAGTGAATAAAGCATAATTATTAAAAAAAATAAGCCGATAAACAGAGACATCAATAAAACAGCACGCGTGGGTGCCAGCGATCACCAGCAGTCAGTAGATGACTTCGAAAGAAATGGCGGCGCTGTGCGAAAGGAATACTAAAATCAGGCATATGCTTATATTTTGAAACGCGTCATATGCCAAGCTGCTGTTTAAGCTTTAGTTGCCGTCTGTATGTTGCTTGATAACTTTTTCTCCGCTCTGTTTATTTGTTTTGCGCTTCACATCTCGCGTGCGCTTGATAGCATTAATTTGCGCTCGCCTACTTATTTTTATTTCTTTACAATTTTTTTTTTTTTATTTTTATGTTGTTACTTATCGCTTGTTGTTGCACCCCACTTATCATTACGCCGTCATTTACATATGTTCAAATATTAGTTAAACTTATTAACGCTGGAAATTTATCATAAATTAGCGCTACCGTATATAAGTATTTTTAAGCTATCGCTTCCTTCCATCTACTGTTGAAGTGCCAATTATTTTGTAAATGGAATTTCAACATTAAGTTCTCATTTGTGTTGTGTTAGTTAGCGCTTAAAAAATATTGTAATATTTCAGCGCCGGGTTTCCGCTGTGCTTTGTAAGCCGCTCAGAAGGCTGCTGCGCCTACGTTTCGCGCATTGTAGGTGTACCTTGACTGTTGGTCTTTTCACATACATACATATGTACATATGTATTTAAATTGTTTAATCTTACGCTAAATGTGTTCTATTAGTTTTGTTTATTAAATACAATTTTGAATAAATCGTATAGCTTTTTTGTTGGAAAATAAACTTGAATGAGCTCATGTGACCCTGAGCTGTTATTAAATTTCGATAAATTCATATTTCAAATCAGTTGGGCCGTACAAACAAGTTTGTAGATAGCATAACCTACAACTTTATTGTGTTAAATGTGAGTTTAAAACATTATTTAGGGCATTTTAGTAGGAAATAAGCTAATAGAGGTGGAATTTCTGTAAATAAGGAAAACATATTTAAATATTGTTTTTTTTTTATTTTATTTCTTTTATATTTTTATTCTTTGCAAATAAAATTGAAAAAATCTCGAGGAACTTTTTTCATTACAAATCTTTTATATTCTAATTTTATTATTCATAAAAATTTAATGTAGTTCTTATTAATTTACGTTTAGTAATATGTTTTTTGTTTTTAAAGTGTTCAAATATATTATTTTTCTTTTAAAATTTTAAAATGTTTTTTTTAATTATTTTTACATTTATTGTTTTTTTGTGATAAAAAATACATATGTTATTATCAAAAAGTTTTGGGTTGTGAACTACCAATAGAATAAAGTATTTATTGTCTTATTCTGAAGTTTTGGAAATCAAAATGGTATGTAATTAAAAAACATAAAATTTAAAAAAATTAAGAAATAAAATCAAAAAATAAAATCAAAAAATAATTTTATTTTCTTTAATTATTTAATTTTTTAATTAATTCTAAAAAATTTATTAATTAAAAAATTTGTGAAAAATAAATTAATAATTTTATTTAATAAATTTAACGAACTTTTTCCATTTACATTCCACAAAATTTAAAAAAAAAATTAAGTAGGTAATAAAATCAAAAAATATTTTTTTTTAATTATTTAATTTTTTTTTAATTAATTCTAAAAAATTTAATAATTAAAAAATTTGTGAAAAATAAATTAATAATTTTATTTATTAAATTTAACGAAATTTTTTCCATTTGCATTCCATAAAATTGAAAAAAAATTAAGAAATAAAATCAAAAAATATTTTTTTTCTTTAATTATTGAGTTTTTTTTAATTAATTCTCAAAAATTTAATAATTAAAAAAATTGTGAAAAATAAATTAATAATTTTATTTATTAAATTTAACGAAATTTTTTCCATTTACATTCCATAAAATTTAAAAAAAAAATTAAGAAATAAAATAAATTTTTTTTTCTTTAATTATTTAATTTTTTTAATTAATTCTAAAAAATTTAATAATTAAAAAATTTGTGAAAAATAAATTAATAATTTTATTTATTAAATTTAACGAAATTTTTTCCATTTTGAAATTTTTTCAATTCAATATTTATTAATTTATTTTTAAATTTTTTTTTAATTTTTTTTAATTTTTTTTTTAATTTTTTTTTTTAATAAATAACAAGCAAACGAGTAAAACAGTAAAATCTCCCATAAGCGGTCACTGGCAGGATCAGCTTTTCTATTAGACTAATAGAGTTGTCCCCTTTACAGGTTGTCCTTAATAAACATCAAAACATATTCGGACCGGCCAATGTGCACGGTAAATGGCGATGTCCGTTCAATAGAGCTTTCACTGTATATAATAATTTGTACTTAAAAAGACAGCATTTTTTATATTCAAATTTTACTATTGTTAAGTACGTACTTATTTAATAAAATATTTCTTTCTAATATAATTTTTTATTAAAATACATTTATTTTTTTACAGTATTTGGCCTAATTTTTTTCTGTTTTAATTAAGTATTTATCTTCTTATTTGCTACAAACAATAGCAATAGAAAATGCTTTTTTATAAATTTTTTTTCATAAAAAATATATAATTTTTTAAATATTTTTTTTCATATAAATATTCTTTTTATACATTTTTTTTCATATAAATATTCTTTTTATAAAATTTTTTTTATAATTCTTTTATAATTTTTTTTTATAAAATATTTTTTTTTTATGAAATATTTTTTCCAAACATTTTTTTGTTCCAAATATTTTTTATTGTATATTATTTTTTTTTTAGTTTTCAAATTTGGCCTAATTTTTTCCTATTTTACTTAAGTATTTATCTTCTTATTTGCTACAAACAATAACAATAGAAAATGCTTTTTTATAAATTTTTTTTCATAAAAAAAATATATTTTTTTAAATACAAAATTTTTTTTTATATATTTTTTTAAATTTTTTTTTCATATATGTAAATATTCTTTTTATAACTTTTTTTATATTTTTTTTTTTATAATTTTTTTTATAAATTTTTTTTATAAAATTTTTTGTTTATAATTTTTTTTTTTAAATATTTTTTTCCAAACATTTTTTAGTTTAAAATATTTGTTATCGTATATTATTTTTTTTAGTTTCTAAGTTTGGTTTAATTTTTTTTTGTTATAAAATTCTGTTTATTTATTGCCACAAATATATTTTTTAATTTTGTTAGTCGTTTTTTCTTTTGTAAATACATTTATTATTGCTTAATACTTAATTTTGTTTATTATATAATAAAAATATTTTCAACGTAAAAAATGTTTAGAAATATTGTATAAAAAAATATTTTTATAAAAAGAAATCATTTAAAAAAAATATAACAAAAAAAATGTAATAAAAAAATAAATGATATATTTCCAAAAATAATAAACAAACACACTAAAAAAATATTTTCCAAATTTTTTTATTATATTTTATTCTGTTTTGTAATAAAATTATTCTTTGTTTACATATTTTGGTATTTTTTTTTTTTGTAATTACATATCTTTTTTTATTTTGATATTTGCTTTAATTCATTGTTTTTGATTATTTTAATAATTTTTTTTTATTATTTTAATATTTTTTTTTTATTATTTTAATATTTTTTTATATTATTTCATTATTTTTTTTTAATTTTTTTTTTTTTTAATTTTTTTTTTATTATTAAAAAATAATATTTTTTATTTTTCATTTTTCATTTTTTTTTTTTCAAATATATATTTTCTAGTGTTTATTTTATTTTTTTTTTATAATTTTTTTTTTAACTTTTATATTTTGTAATTTTTTCAATATTTTTTTTTTACATATGGTTATTGTTGTCAAACAATTTTTATTATTAATATTCCTCGTACAAATATTTTTCTTTAGCTAGGTTTAATAATTTCCTGTTTTGCTTATTCTTTGACTACCCTCAACTGACTTACGCCCATAAATTGTATAGTACAATATATTTTAGGCACATTTTATTAACAACTTCGTACCTCTAAAATTCTAACCACGTGCCTCTAACTAGTAAAAACATTTTTTATGTATTTTCATAAATGTCAGTTCGTACAATAATTGGAAATTAGAACAAGCAAACTCATAGAAACATGCTGTGCACACATACTTATGTAACTACATAGGCACGTCTGTAAATTCATAACTCATCATTAGTAGTCATCAGCATTAGAATACAAAAGAAAACAAGAAACCACACAACAAATCACACAAAAACATTAATACTACTAGACAAAGAAAAATGTAGTGTAAACTAAAATGATGTGAAGAATTACAAAAAACGCTATCAATTTCTATAAAAAATGTGAAAAACAAGCTTGCATGAATACCTGACAACATTTGTTGTCAGTAAATGACAGATCTGTCAACTCACTGACAACCGGACATGCGAGTGGGGCCAGAGGCTTGTTGGAGTATGATGGTGGGGATGCTTGAGAAAAGTATGTGATGATGGTAAAATGTACATATGTATGTATGTGAATGATAGTTAAATATATATATGTGTGTTTGTATGTATATATATTTTAATATGTGTACATACATATGTATAACAGTTTATAAAATGCGAGTTTGCGCTGTTCTTCCATTACATAGTACATTTGCTTTTACCTTCATAAATATGCCAAGCTGTGTTTTTATATAAATATTTATGATTATTTGTATGTACACATATATGTATATTCTTTTGAAATACTATATTATTGTGACAGCATTTTCAATAAACGTTGATAATCTGCTATTTTGTTTGCCTAGTCCAATAGCTTGCCACAACCATTATCTGGCAGTTTGCGGCTATTCATTGGACCTCAGAAGCGACTGAATGCTTTTGATTGACACATACATAAATACATAACACATATACATACATACATAAGGCTGCATAGAAAGAGAGTATACATATATATACATACATATGTATGTATGTATGTGTAAGTATATCAAATGTTCTTTTATCGAAGTAGCAGATATGTAGCTTCGTGAATGTTACCTCTGTATATATAATATGTATGTATGTGTGTATATTTACTTACATATTTATATGTGTCTGTGTGCCTTGTATATTTTGTGTCATTGTGCGCCTGGTAAACAAGTCATTTGTGTAACTATGCGCGCTGCTTGCTAAGTACTTTCTATGGAATTCTTTCTATTGACCCAAGAAGAGAGACTAAAGTGCAGCGTGTGAGGCTTGCTTAAAAATATACAAACATACATAGAGTATTTTTTATTAGAAGGTGGCTTCTTATATAATTTTTGGTACTTTTTTTCAGTTTTATTGCTTCGTTCACATTTTATCTCTCCTCATTTTATTTTACATTTTTTTTTTTTTTTAAATTGAGAATCTCCCTTTTATGTTTAACTACTTTATTTATTTTTCCTTTCATTGCTGCCTTTGCATTTTTGTATAGCTTCTTTTACATTTTCCTCTTTTATTGCTTGCTTTTCATAGCACAAAAGTTTTTTTTTTATTCCATTTCATTTGCAGCGTGTGCTCTATGCTTTACGAGCTGAGCTTTTGCGCCATTTGTGTCAGAAAAAAATTTGTTTTTTTCTATTAATTCTTTTTTTTCTATAAAATTTTTTTTCTATAAAATTTTTTTTTTCTGTATTTCAAATACTTTGGTAAAACTGTTTACATTTGAGAACCACTGCAAATATTTAAAATTCTCTTTTAATGCTTTCTACGCTTGAGCACCGCTGCAAATTTACATATTTGCATAAATTTTTTGTAAGTCTGAGATGCCTCCTCTATATTTTTTAAACGCCTTCATCGCTTTTTCTCTTCCACCTATACCTCCAGTTTTGCCTGCTAGCTTCACTTTACCTTCCTTCTTTCGTTTAGTCGTCATGCCTTCATTCAATCTTTCATCCTTCAATTCTGCATCTCCTCTACTTCAGCATTTTTCCACTTTGTAAATCTATTGAAAATCGCTTCCTTTACAAATTCTAAGCATTTGCTAAGCAGTCTCATTTACCTGCCATTTATTTACACTCAACCATATTGTTTGTGTTTGGCTATTCAACGCCAGATGGCTTGCGGCCTAGTTTTTCCAAATGAGTTTTCCTTTTTCATAAATTTCTATGGATTCCAATTTGGATAGCGAAAGTATTGACAGCAAAATATAAATGATGTTGGCGCGCTTTTTCTAAAAGGCGCTACCGTTAGTTTATTTTGGTGGAGTATTATTAATGAAAATGAGTTTTCATTGCAAAATTCTTGTTTGAAAGCATTACTTAATTTTTATTTAGGACTGGAAGACTTTGATTTTACTGTATGACTTCTCTTCTCTCTCTGTATTTCACTGTGTCACTAGCTTTATGCTATTTTTGAAATACGAATACCGTTATGCTATATATTCTAGAATTGCAGAGGATTTGCGAAAACCTTCGGTTAAGACTAGTATCAGAGCTTCCAAGTTAAAGAAAACTTTTAGCTTCCAGTTGCCGTAACATACCTTGTCCTCAGGCAGATTTAGTGGCTTTCAAATTTAAAATTGTATCTACATATCTCTCACCTGAGCAGCTCTTTGGAGAGCGATAAGAAATCACTTTAGATGTACTAAATCGTTGAACTCTGCAAACCATGATATATCTTAAGTGAGTTTAAGATTTTTTGAAGTCTTCGACAAAAGAGATATTTAAACTACCGTTGAACTACCTGACAATAAACTCTTGGCGTTCTTGGTCAGCAAGTTCCAAGAGCTGTTCCAACAGCCAACATGTGTATATTATTAGTCTTGAAAGTAACCTGGAGACTTTCTGTTCTAGAGCTCATGCATACAGCCCATCTTAATTGGTTTCAACTTAGAAGTTCGCTTCGATTTTGTCGACATTATCCACATATCTTCTTACATCTTCTTAACTTCTATCTTATTTCAAGTGAATACATAAATAATTTTTAAAAGATATCTGTTAACAGCCCAATATCTGCAGCGAAAAGAGAAACTCGTACTGGGTGTAAAAGTTGTGGAGATTACGATCTATTGAGAGACCAGTGGATAGTGAGAATTACGAGGTTAATAAATATAAAAAAGTCCTCTCCATCATTGAGGCATAGAAGGTATATAAAAAAGTTCTTTTAAATACTTCGAGATTTTTCATCTACATATCTCGTTTTGTGCTATAAAATCGTAGGATTGATTGCAGTCTGTTGGAAATGAGCTTGTTTCTGATTAGTATTCTGATTAGTAAGTGGTATATGTTTTAAGATTTTTATTTTGTTCTTGAAATTGCTATGAAATAAATTTCTGACTTTTATTTAAATATAATTCTAATTAATTTTGGCTGAATTTTGTTTACGTTTAACTAATAAGCAATTTTTCTATTCTTTTCAGGTGAGTACCAAATAAATAGTGATTGGAATGTAAGAAACACTAAAATTTGTGAGTAAAAAATGTGATTTACTATAGAAAATACCAACGATCCATGATCTTTGCCTTAAGTGAAAAAATTGTTGATCGTTTTTAATCACTTAAAAACAACTTTTCGATCTTTCGAAACTCGATTTATGTTCAATTCAAAGGCTAAACAGTAACTGACTGATCCGTGTTGATCTTCAACCGATCTCACTGATCTTCGCCATTAGGTTTAATATTAATCCCACTATATACTATTCGCCAAAATTACTAAAAAAATTATGAGGGACTTTGTAAAATTACAAATAAAAATGTCTACTTAAGAGCTTTGTTACAAAAACAAACAAAAATGTATCTAAAAACACCAAAAATTAAGCACTTGTTGAACCGTAGTTCATAAGGCTAAAAAGAGGCCAAACCTCAACAATTAACAACCATAATAAAAATAAATAAAAACTCATTTGTTTCCGCACACATCCATTCAAACGAACAATTAGACGCTCTTAACAACCAAAAATATTGTGAGAAAAATATATTCAACCTTCCACACGTTCAAGGTCTCTTCACTATCTCCACTACAGCAAAAGCAAGTTAAACAAAGATAACCTCATTTATCTATTTAAGATAATTATATTTAATCTTATTATTTATCAGTGGCTTTTGGTTGCTTCGGAACAATTTGTAAAAGTAAATTTGAAGAATGAAAATAAACAAATGAATTTACTTGACTAAAAATGCAAATAGCGCCGATCTTGACAGTAGCGATAAGGCAGATGCGGTTGATAAGGAGACAAAAGTCCACGATGAGTCAGTTTGAAGAGCAGAGATTAGCTGGAATCGAGAACGTTTAAAGATCAGCTGTTTGTGACATCAGTGTTTTTGACTGTATTTTTGCAAAATTTTTAAACAAATTTTGCGGAAATAAAGTTTATGAGTGGCTTACAAAAAAATAAAGTATTTATGATTGTAAAAGAGATCGTTCGAAGTGATCTTCAAAAACTTATTCTCTGTTTTCATAAGTTAAACCAAGCTAAATACGTTTTTAAGTATTTAAGTAGATTTCTGGTTATAATTTTTATTTCTTTATATATTAATAATTTTCTAAAAACTTTCCTCAACATTATTTTTAAAGTAGGTTATTTCAAAAAATCTCGTATGTGATCATCGAATGCGAATTATTTTTATTCGCTTACTTTTATTATATTTTCTTATTAGCTTACAAATCTTATTAGAAAATGTATTACCGGAAGTTTCAGTGTCACTGTCTTCACTATTTTTTAATACGACAGCTTCAAAACTGTTGATTTTCCTCAAAATCTGCTGTGATCAAAACTGATCGTCTGGAAAAGTGGCATACTGGTTCTTAAAAAGAATATATGAAGAACATAGTGGCTAATTAAAATTATGAAATAAATAATAAAAATTGTTTGAATAACACTGTATTAAAATATGTGTATTCTGAAGCTAATAACAGTCAAAAATGGTTTAAGTTGTTGTTTTCAGTAAATAGCCACGAAATATGGGCTAAATTTGTGAATTTCTGAAAAGTGAAGTTCAGATTTTTTTAGTTTTCCACAAAAAGATTAAAAAATAATTATTCCAAACTTTATATGGACAACGATTTCATTTACAAAAAAAAAAAATAATAATTTTACATTTAAGATATTTTTTTTTTGAAAAAGTAAGTAAAAAATATGCCTAAAAAAATATTTATTTTTTTATATTAAAAAATATAAAGTACGCTGAAAACCTCTCCTCGAAAAAGGGTTTAAATTGTTTAGATAAAAAATGAGGTTAAAAAGTAAGTAAAAAATATTCCTAAAATAAAATATTTATTTTTTTTTGTTTTAAAAAACATAAATCGTACGCTGAAAACCTCTCCTCGAAAAAAGGTTTAATTTGTTTAGATAAAAAATGAGGTTATATTTTTTTAGTTGTTAACAAAAGCAGTTTAAAATGTACTGTTTGTGTCGGCATTGAGGCATGGGAAATATTACAAAAAAAATATTTTTTTTTTTAACTTCTAACATATGTATAAACAACATTTTTAGAAAAAATTTGAGGTTATGAGTTTAGTAGTTTTCAATCTGGGCACGTTAGAGTCGATTATTTACGCAGTTATTGAGTATTTATTTAGCATTTATTAAAAAATATATATTATATAAAATTAATCTCTGGTTAAATTTTGTATTTTTCCTTCGAAAAAGTGAGGTTATGATTTTTTAATATAAATAATGGTAGGAATAGGTATTATAATATTAAAGAAGTACATTTGTTACGAGTAAATTAAGCTAAAACATTTAAGACAAGCTTAAAATACATTTTTGAAAATGTGTGGTTATGGTTTCAGAAGTTTTGAAAGTAAGAAATTTAAAACAGATTTTTTGTTTTTGTTTCTTTTGTTTTTAGTTGGTCACAATATTGTATGTTATTTGATATTTATTTGAAAAATAATTTTAAATTAAATTTATTTCTTTCTTTTGAAAAAGTGAGGTTAAGCTTAGTTTTTGAATATAAATTTCAGTGTAAGTAGGTACATTATTATATTTGCTGCTCTAGAATAACATTTTTTGTGATTGTATGTGTGTTAAAAGTCAAATTAAGCTTAAAATATATTTTTTACAAAAAAGTGAGGTTATGATTTTGATTATTTTCAATAAATCATCCTTTTATATATTTAAAACATCACACTATTATTTTTTATTTGAAATTACCTAATATATAATGCATATAACCTCGATTTTGGGCTAATTTTTTTTATTTATTTATTTTTATTTTTTTTATTTTATTTTTTTTTTATTTTATTTTTTTTTTTATTTTATTTTTTTATTTTAAGATATAATACATATAACCTCGATTTTGGGTTAATTTTTTATTTATTTTTTTTTTATTTTTTTATTTTTTTATTCTTTTTTATTTTATTTTTATTTATTTATTTATTTATTTTTTTTTTTAATTGAGTTTACGATTTAGATTCTGTAAAAATTAAGGTAAAATTAGAGCCTTAGTTAGGAAAAAAGTACTTAAAATTTATGGCAAAATCTCGAAAGAAGCTTGAATTTAAATTTTTCCAAAAAATTGAGGTTAAGTTTTGTTAGTTTCCAACCACCGTACTTGTTGATCAGAATAAAATTTGTTAGAGAAATTATTTTTATCATCTTTGCAAAGAAAAGTGATAAATATTTACTTTAGTTTAATGATAGTAGACTTGCTGATTACTTTCCCTATTTGTTATTGGTTATATAAATGCTGCTAATTACCCGGCGACAGAGCCAACTCTACGACACGTCTAATGTCTCGCGTATTTCATGTACGTGTTTAACACTGTGGTGTGAAAATTTCTACAGATAAGAGCATTTCTAGCAAATTTGTTTAAAGCTAAAAATATATACATAGCATTTCATTGCTATTATTGTTGTTGTTGTTGATATTTTCGATCATTAAAAACGGTTCTTTGTGTGCCATGCACTTCAGCTTGCTTTTTGGAACAACGCCACGCAGCGTCAGCAATTCCCAGCGCTCACTTCCATGCTTCAAATCGCTCATACTTGCTTAGAGAACGTGCTGTTGGTCGCTTAACGGCTCTACAAATGCCTTTTATCTAATATACTACCTGCTTGCTTGCTGCGCGCTGCTTCACTTGTCTTATTGTCTGTTCTTTTGTATTTGTTGTTTTTAGTATTTTTCCTTTTTGGCGCGCTCAAAACCTTGTGCTATCGGAAAATGTCAGCATTCATGCTGTTTTACATGGCTGTGTTGTTTTTCGTGTTGTTGTTTGTGTTCTTCTTCCTTTTGTACGGCATTATCAACATAGTTGTGGTAGCATTAGGCATAGCGGCGCATTCTTCTTGTTTATCTCTTGCTTGTAACCAGCGCATCAGCGAGCCAGCCATTGTTGTTCTGCATGTTCAACACTTGCTTGTTGGCATTTCCTTTGCCACTCCATTGAGCAGGTGATATTTTCGTTATGCACTCTCTGAAACGTTCCAACAAATATACGTACACATAAATATCTTAAATTCTAGTTTATACTCCCTACGCGCTATTTAGGTAGAAAGTGTCCGTTTATTTTTAAACCAGTGCTCTCGGAGAGTTTCTTATCGGCGCGCTCTCCCCGGGAGTTCAGCCATAAATGAGCAATCGTGTGCAGCTGCACGTGAGAAGTAGTGAAAATACTAATTTTTGAAAATTTTCGAATTTTAGATTTAGTCCTATGTGAAGAAAAATAAAATGAGAGAGTGATTGCCAGAATTTTTGATTTAAAATCTTAAAAAAAAATTTTGAGTTTCGCATAAAAAAATTTACTTTTGTGTGGCAACATTGGTACACATTTTGCATAAATATATTTTTTTAATAATTAATTATTTTACTTTTGTGTGGCAACACTGGTACACATTTTGACTTACCGCCTAACACCAGCAAAAAATTTAGTAGTTATTACAACTCAAAAAAAATTTGTGAAAAGAGAAAGTTTTTGAATTTAGTTAATTTTTTATGTGGCAACACTGCTAAAAACTTTGACTTGCTACCTTACATTATAAATAATTTTAAAAACTATTATAAACCAATAAAAATATTATTTTTGTAAAAAAAAAAATGTTTTGATATGGCAACACTTTTAAAATTCTGACTTACTGCCTTACGTTGCAAATAATTTTAAGAATTATTATAACCCATTAAAAGATTTTGTATTTGTAAAAAAATATTTTTTATGTGGCAACTCTGCCAAAAATTTTGACTTACCGCCTTACATTACAAATAATTTTAAAAATTATTATAAACCAATAAAAAATCTTATTTTTGTAAAAAAAAAAATTTGATATGACAACATTGCTGAAAATTTTGACTTACCGCCTTACATTACAAATAATTTTAAGAATAAGTGGCAACGCTGATTTTTGAGTTAATTTTTTTTTTAATATTTATTAAAATTTTATTATATTTTTTGAATTAAAAATCATTGAATCACTGCGTCTTCATTTTCGGACAACATTTTGACTTTCAATTTATTTGATTTCTCAAAAAAATTTATTGTTGTGAAAAATATCTTTCTTACGGTGGCAACGCTGATTTATAACTTATTTGTTTTTTTTTTTTTAATATTTTTGATATCGTTGCCTTTCATAATTTCACAAATAAAAATATTTCCTAAATTAAAAAAAAAAATTGTACACTGTGGCAACGCTGAAAAATTTGTTTTGCAATTGGCAGCAAAATAAATGATTTATTTTTTTACACAAATTTTAAAAATGGCCATGCCGACAAACTCTTTGGAAGTTTTTTTACAGTCTTTTTTTAATATTTCTTTCTTATCGGCCAAAATTACTTTCTCTCTCCTCTGCTATGCCTTTCCACTCTTTCACGCTCTCCTGATCTTTCTGACATATCACGTCTAGTTACCATTTCACCTTTGAACACTCCCTAATAGTTGTCTGCTTTTAATCTTTGAAGCAATTATCTGCTCAAATAACATTGCTGCAAGGATCTCCCGCATTGCATATGTCCCCGCAGTCGCCGTTGTGCCTTATAGTAGTGCACTGATCGTTTCCGTGTGTGTGCTGCAGTGGTGTGTAAATGATTTGGGCGGAAAAATCTCAAATGAACTGTACTAAAATATCAAATTGAATTATTTTTTTTGTTCGAGTAATGAATAGTAACAAATATTTAAATTTAAAAAGTATTTGCAAGAAAAATTTTGAAGTGATCGTGGTTCAAATATACTTGTTATGCTGATCTGCCTTGACAAGTGCATAGATTTTTAAATTATTTTTATTAATAAAGTATTAGAATGTATGAATGATTTCATATTATTGTACAATATAGTAATAAATAGTATCATTTAGCTAAAAACTTAGTGATCGTGCCATTAGTGATCTTCAAAAATTGAAATTTTGTTTCTTTAGCATTTTTTCAAGCACAACAGTGGTTTCAATATACTTATTTGTAAAGAAAAAGAACTTGCAAAACAAATAAATAATCGCATTTAGTTAAAAAACTTAATGATCGTGCCATTAGTGATCTTCAAAAATTGAAATTTAGTTTCTTTAAAAATTTTTTAAGTACAACAGTGGTTTCAAAATTCATATTTGTAAAGAAAAATGCTTGCAAAAATTTGAAAAGTGCGATTTTATGAAAATTTGAAGGAAAAAATTAACAAGTGATCGTGCTGAGAAAGATCGTTTTGAGTAAACATTTTATTATACTAAACTACTTATTCTAAATTTTTTTTATATAAAAAAATATTTTGTGAAAAATTTAGCAAAAAATATCAAGTGATCGTGTTCAAAGTCATCGTGCTAAAGTACAAAGTTGTTGATAATCAAAATTTTATTTTTTACTATTCAAAGCAACGCTTTTATTTCATGCGAAAATTTTTCCTCAATGTCAGGCATTTATTTCGTTTACCTTTTCCGGCTTTTTGTTTAAACGTTTTTTTCTATAATATTGCCATGTAATTTTTTATTCTGCCAGCCTGCATTCATTTACGCCGCTCGCTCTTCACCTTAAGCATCAGATAACGAATGCTTTGTCTGCAATTGACAATAACTCGTACTTGCACTTATTATAGGCCCGCCACTGTATCACATTTCCAACAGCGTGCCATGCAGAAATCGCAACCAGGCAAAAAAAAAATTAAAGAAAAATAAAATAAATATAATGAAATAATAGACTCGTCTTGATTTTCACACCCGATTGTCAAACTGATTGCCGACATTGCCTTGATTTCGCGTTAACGCGGGCCGCAAAAACTCCAGTAGTAAGCGAAAAAGTGAATGTAGCAAAGTAAAATAAAGATATTAAAAGAAAAATTTTAAAGCATAATGCTGCTAAAGTGCGCTGCCATAAAAAATCAAAAAATAAATCACGTAATTTTGCCGCATCTGCAATAGCCATCAAACCTGAACGCAGCTGTTTTTTTTTTATTTAGTTTTTCAATCAACACTTGTTGTCCCCTTAAACGCGCGCCTTACTTCGCTTGTTTTTTCCGCTTGTCACTCAGTTTTATTTCCGCCGTAGTTGTGTGTTGTTTTTGTGAACTTTATTGATCCACTTGCTCTACTTCGGCATGGAATTTTATACGCGCATTTTGGATATTTCACAAAATTTCGGCTTGAACTTGTCACAGAGTCACATTTATGCGGTGACACGTCGTATTTTCTATGACTTCTGGGATAACGAGCCGAGTAGTTATAGCATCGACTTTAATCCAGGTGAGCTATGAAGAAGAAAAAGTTTAACAATTTTTATGAAGATATATTAAATGATCACTGGGTTATTTAAAATTTGAGGTTATAATTTTTATACGATCAATGGATTATTTAAAATTTGAGGTTATTATTGTTAAAAAAGGTTGATGAAATGTTCATGACAACCTTACCAATAATTTCGAGTATTGGAATATTTGACTTGATTATTTTAAATTTTTTAGTTTTTCATCACGATAATTTAAAAAATTTTATATTTTTTTATAATTTCAAACGAATTTAATTTTTTACCAAACCTACGAATTTATATTATGCGATATTTTTCGAATAAAATATTTTTTTAAATGAAAATATATTCTCTTTTAATTTAGAATTGTTAAAATACGTTTAAAAATTTTTAGTACATTTTTTTTGTTTTTCGTACACTTGAGTTTCTGAATTCTTACTGCTTTAAACTGTTAATGTTTCGATAATTTCTATCGATTAAATTTATCGATGATTTTGGTCGATACTTTTAATATTGAACTACTATTGTTTTTGTATTTTTATTTTGTACGAAATTAATTTTTTACCAAACCTACAAATTTATATTATGCGATATTTTTCGAATAAAATAATTTAATAAAAATATATTATTTTTTAATTTAGAATTGTTAAAAGACGTTTGAAAATTTTAGTACATTTTTTTTGTTTTTCGTGCACTTGAGTTTCTGAATTCTTACTGCTTTAAACTATTAATGTTTCGATAATTTCTATCGATTAAATTTATCGATGATTTTGTTCGATACTTTCTATATATTAAATATATCGATGATTTTGGTCGTTACTTTTAATATTGAACTACTATTGTTTTTTTTTGCATTTTTATCGATAACATTTATCGATGATTTTGGTCGATAAGTTTAATCGATAAATGGTGTTTACTGTGAACTTTATATATTAATCTTTCTCAATATTGTTTCAATGATTTTTTTTATTTAACATTTTTCATAATATTTATGTTATTTTGGGTAGCTATTGAATTGAGTTACCAAGTTTTGCATAATTTCTAATATTTTTCATTATCGATAACAATGTATCGAATTTTCTTTAAATTTTCTTTGGTTCCATAACCTGAAAATATTGGATATTTTAATTTAAATTGTTAAATTTCAGCAGATCACACGTTATCAATACTTTAAACGATAATATATCGAAGAGTTTGTCATCTAAATAATTAACGCATTGAAAAGCTATCGTTTGTAATACTAATATTACTTCATGTAATAAATTATCGATTGATATATATCGATTATTAGTTATCGATTTTTATTTATCGATTTTTTATTTATCGATAAAATTAGAAGAATTAAATTTTAGTCCAAGAATCATTTTAATTGACAGAAATCACTTTTTTCATACAGTTTCAAACCTTTCTCCCCATTAACATTTCCTGCAGTCTTCCGCAATACACGTAAAGTAAAGAGGCCATAGCTGTAATAAAAGATTTAATCAACAACTACCAGTGCTATATTTGGTCCATGCTATTACTAATCTTAACACATAAAGTGTTTCTAAACGTTTTACTACAAACAGCAAAAACAGCAATAAACCACAAACTTCGCTTCAACAACTGCAACTGAAATCAAAGACAATCTTTTGTGTGCATATTCGCCCAAACGTTAGCAACGAGCTGTGCAACATCAACTTCGAGTGCGGCTGCAGCAGCCGCAGCAACGAAAAAATAGTCGGCAAACACCTGACAGTTAAAAATTTGTGCACTTACTTAATTGCCATTTTCACAAACTATTGAAAAATCGTCGACACGAACAATAACAACAAGTAGTGTATTACAACAATAAAAAATAGTAAATTATTGCACATGCAGTAAGCCGGTTTCATTGAACAACGCCGCATGATCAGTGGATTTGATATGTCGGCTGCCTGTTTTGAGTTAGCTTTAGTGACTGTTTGGCTGTTGCGGCAGATGTGAGCGCTTGTGCGCGGCGTTGAATGCAATCTGTCAAAATAAAAGCAATTAGCGGCAACTAAGGTAGTTGCAG
Source organism: Bactrocera zonata (assembly GCA_037783105.1). Lineage (NCBI taxonomy): Eukaryota > Metazoa > Arthropoda > Insecta > Diptera > Tephritidae > Bactrocera > Bactrocera zonata. The sequence continues at coordinate 59,507 of JBAWJQ010000222.1, read as the reverse complement.
CAGTTGTGGCACTTGAAAGCAACTATTTTTTGTTGTAGTTAACTGCAACTGCTGCTTGCAAGTTTTTTATAAGCATTTTTTCTTATAAACAGCAAATATTTTGGTAACTAGTTCGAAACTAGTTGATATGTTATGTGAAACAGACTAGTTGTTTTGAGCTAATTTTGTAACCAGTTGTAAAATAACTATAATTATGCGCTTAGTTGAAAAAAATTAGAAATTTATATACTTATATTGTAAAGCAATTATGTCTTGGTATTGCAAATTAGCGATTCTGCGTTACTATTGGAAACTAGTTAAAAAATGTCAATAACATAATTATCCAACTCAAAATAAATATTAGCGCCTATTATGCATACAATTGCAACTGCTTCATAAATGGTCTTTTTCGAACTAGTACTGAAATCTTAAAAATGTGACTAGTTGTTTTGGGGTTAATTTGTAACCAATTGCTAAAACTAAGAAATTTATTCGAAATGGATAAATTTTAATTTTTTTTTAATTTTTTATTTCAGACGCGGTCTTTTTCGAACTAGTACTGAAATCTTAAAAATGTGACTCGTTGTTTTGGGGTTAGTTTGTAATTAATTTCTAAAACTAAGAAATTTATTCGAAATGGATAAATTTTAATTTTTTTTTTAATATTTTATTTCGGAAATTGTCTTTTTCGAACTAGTACTGAAATCTTAAAAATGTGACTAGTTATTTTGGGGTTAGTTTGTAATCAATTTCTAAAACTAAGAAATTTATTCGAAATGGATAAATTTCAATTTTTTTTTTATTTTTATTTCGGAAGTGGTCTTTTTCGAACTAGTACTGATATCTTAAAAATGTGACTAGTTATTTTGGGGTTAGTTTGTAATCAATTTCGAAAACTAAGAAATTTTTTCGAAATGGATAAATTTTAATTTTTTTTAATTTTTTTATTTCAAAAAGAGCTTTAAGTAACTTATGAGCGACTACTTGCTAATTTGAGCTTCGATGATTGAAATCTTAACTAGTTATTTTAAGTTTATTAAATTAAATATTTTGTTGTTAAACTACTACTTCCTAACTAGTGCCTAAATAATTAAAATATTAACTGGCTATTTTAAGGCTAATTCCAAACTAATTGTCAAAACTACAGATATGTTTATTCAAGATATATGTATTTTCGAAAGTAATTGCAACTGGCTGATAAACAACTAGTTTCGATGTAGTGCTTATTGTTACTAGTTGTATTTACACCAGTTTGCAACCAGTTGTAAAAACTAAATCTACATGGTTTCTAGCTTTTCTTGATTTATGGAAATAATATAAAATAACTATGAAAATAATAATACCGAAGAATGCGTAAAATAATTAAGACTAAATAACGGTAAACGATTGTAAATAATACAAAAATATGCATAGAATTGCAACAGCAACTAATGAGTAGTAATCACAATAGTTTTCAAGTAATTTTATAACAGTAAAACATAGCTGAAATGGTTTGTTAAAAGCGCATACAGTGTTGCTAAGGAAAGCCACACATATGTATGTATGTATGCTTGTATCTATGTATTGAAGTATGTAAGAAATGTTGAATCAATTTACTATTACTGACAGTTAACGGTGTTGCACGACAGTGCAGCAATGACCGCAATGATTTTTCATAAACTGGCATTTCACTCAAGCAATTTGCAGCATTTATAATTGTTTCTTGCCCATACTTACATACCTATATAAACATACATATGTATGTATTTATATAAATACCACCGTAATAGATATTTGTGATTTAAACATCCTTTTAATTAATGTATTACCTATTATTCAATCCATATGCCAGTGGCCTCTTTGCTATGCCGTTCCCGCTGCTTACCCTCACTGCTCAACTTACTCTACCTGTCTCTACTAACTCACCTCACCCGCTCTCTTGACAGTCACCTGCCTTTTGTATTTGCTAACGCTACTCTTTGTTGTTCTTGTAACCTATATGTATTTATGTTGTTGTACAATAGCATAATTTTTATTGTTGCTTAGACATTGTAATTGCCTTTCCTGCTGCATTTAGACAACTAAGCCACCTGCCGGTTTGCTTTAAGTGCGGCTGTCAGGTCACTGAAATTGCACGATTGGCTAAGCTGGGTAGAAAAAGATCAAAAGTCAGCGCTGCCAGTGCAATTTAAAATTTATTGCCCATGCTGTCGAAACTGCCAGTTTGGTTGGATATTTTTGTGTTATGTTTATGATTATAGAGAAAATATCTGTTATACTATGATGCTCAAATCAGACTTTCATTTCAAAAATAATTTTTCACTTGAGCACAAAAGGTATAATATTTATAACTGAATTTCGACGAATTTTCTTGGTCGTATAATTTCAACCAACTCCTAAACATTTCGAAATTCTTTAAGGGGGTATTCTAGTCTAGAAGCATGAATTTCAGGTAATTTTTAAAGTGTCGTAAAAAAAAGGCAATTAATATTTTTAGCATCCATTTTTTTTACTAGTTATTTATTAATTTTTGAAGAGTACAGAAAAAAATTAAAAACTAAAAAAAGAAAAAAATTTCAAAAATTATGTGGGGGGTCTCTAAAAATTTCCACGTGACCATGCCCATGATTTCAACCCTCCTAGTTATCTGAAACCAAAAAGAAAAAAAGATTATTAATCTAGAATAATGTCGCAATGGTCGGAACTACGGAAAAGTGGGAAACATTTTTCACAAAATGGCGACTGCCTGAAAAATTTTTTTTTTTGTCACTTTTTCTGACTATATCGAATTTTTAAAAATAATCAAAATAAAAATTTTGGGATGGGGCTAGTTCCAACCATAGACAAGTCTATAAAGAAGACTCTATAAAAATTTCAATTAAATCGGTCCAGTAGAACCTGAGAAATCGTGGGCATCGTTCCGAAAAAGTCAGTTTTGAGAAAAACGCATTTAAAGTTTCGCGTTCCGGCCGAACCAGTTTGGATGCCGGGTCAGAAAAATGCCTACATCTCCGAAAATAATTTGAATTTTGAAAAATCCTCTTGTACACATATTCTTGAATAGTTAAACTTTGAAAATATATAAAAAAGGAAAAATCGATTTTTTTTAAATTTCTAGACTGAATACCCCCTTAAGGTATTGAGCTGAAGCTGAGATCTCACATGTAAATATGAACTCATTAGCCAATTTCGTGCAGAAATAAGACCAAAAAATTTTTGAGCTGCTCAAAACTCTGCAGTCTCGTTAGTTGATAGGTAAATGTGCACGCTGTCGTCCTGAGATTCTGCCGATGTAAGGTTCAGCTGATTTTTTCTTAATATGTTGTGAAATAGAAGTAGTTTTTAATGTGTGTAGATCATTTTCCTCGTCAATTTTCTTCGAGTTTTATTGTGCCTACTACATCCGTCATTTTTTATTAATACACTTCAGACGTTCGCCTATTAGAGTCTTTCATTTATAAGACTACCGGTTCGAATATTGTCAAGACTTTTCAGCATTTTAACGATAGTCTAGCGTAACAGTCTCTCCATGAATAATTCGTACCTTCTTCCTAAGCTGGCTGCATCTTATTTTCTGTAGCCCTTGAGGAGTCTGTTCCGATAAAATTGTTGAGGAAACCCCAAACCAAACCAAAGTGATCTTCGTATGGATCACATATTCAGATATTGAATGGATATTTTCACCATTTTTTTCTTCTCTTCTGGATTTTTTTGGTTTTTTGAGAATTGAGCTCTTGGCTATGTACATTTAGCAATCGGAAGGTTGGACCAATTATCGGATTTATAAAGCGTGGATTTTTTTTTTGGTTTTTTGAGAATTGAGCTTTGTCTAAATGTACATAAGCAATCAGAAGGATGGACCAATTATCGGATTTATAAAGCATTTCGGTAATCAGTTGAGCCAAAATACTCCAATTCTTAACCTTTAACTGGTGACAAGCGGTCTCACAGGCCGAGCAGAGACAGTGAAACATCATTTCACCCCCTGATTTTAGTTCCTACATATCATTTAATGGTTTGAAAGACTGCAGTAAGCTATCGTATATAGTTTCGATGTTATAGACCATCTAAAGCAGCGGCCTCTTAGCCGCTCGTCGTGTAACAGTTAAGTTACACAAAAACCATGTCACCAGTTAAAGGTTAAAAAATATTTTATATTCTGGAACAATGGTACTCCAGAATTGATGTTGGATGAGCTTTGTATTAGGATACTTATATCTGGAAAAAGCCAATATCGCTTAATCATAAAAAGAATACTAGTTTCGAGGAAATAGTCTCAGCAGTATTGTTGAATTGATTATTGGTCCGTCATTGATTTAGTTTTGTACATATGTATAGTACATTGTTTTCTAATGTTAAATTGTTTCCTTATACATTAAAGTTTGAGATCACTAACTTGGAACGAGATACCTTTCAGCTTCGTCGAAGTCGTTAAAGTTTTGTTGAATAGACAGGGTTTTTTTTTATCGATTTCTCAAGATTGCTACTATGTTTGTTGGACGCTTTAGACTTCGTTATGTTGCAGGCAACTTCTCTTCGCTGAATTTCCTCTCTTAAACCCTAACTGAACTTGTTTTTACTAGTTCTGAACTAGTTATTTCGCTGCTACCTTCGAAACTAGTTCTAACAAAAAAAAAAACCGGATTCAGATCAATCACATTCATTGCAAGCTGCAGTGAGCTCAAGACCCCTTATTAAATAGAGTATGGCATAAATCAGTGCAAACAAAAAAATGTATAATACGCTTATCGCAACATAAGATTTAAATTAAAAAGCGCACGGCGGAATAAAATAAATAAAAAAAATGCATTTTTCTTGCACTCCACGCTGCATAGTGCAACATAAGCACTTTGCAATAAACAGCAGCCTCATTAAAAGCTCAAAAGCCAGGCGCACGCAGACAGGGCATCGATTGGCTCGAAATACGCAGACGACGCGGCACGCGTGCGCTTTGCACAATCACAAATCAGCGATGAATAATGCAGAGATAATAGAGAATGAAAATAGTGAATGTTGCAATACACAGACACATACATAGAAACACATATAAAGGCATTCATTATGCCATTGCAACAATGTAGAGCAATGAGCGCGTAGCAATGCAATGTAGATGCACTGCTTACAATGACGTGCAAATGAAAATAATTGCAGCAACAAAATGTGTTGTGTAGCTGAAAAAAGCTTGTAATTAAAACATTGTCTGGCTGATTGCGCCTATTGCAATAACACAGCACAAGCTATTGATAAATTTCACAGCAGGTGCTGGCGTAAGGCGCAACTTGCCACATTTGCGCGTAGCATAATTTGGAGCGCAACGAAAAGCAAGTCAGCGTATTTTTTTATTTTTTCAACTTCATTTTTATACAACTAATTTTTTTATTAGTCTGGCAACACTTCGAAATCTAAATATTTAATAAATTTTTCGAAAATGACCCAATCGCAGCATGTAAAATGGGTAGACATTTAATGTGTTCTATTTTATTTATACCAAACAGTTTTTCCATAAGTCTGGCAACGCTTGGAAGTCAAAATGTTTAATAAACTTTTCGGAAATTACCCAATCGAAGCATGCAAACTCTGTTGACATTTAATATGTTCTATTTTATTTATACCAAGTACATTTTTCCATAAGTCTGGCAACACTTGCGAGTACAAAAGTTTTTTAATACCTTACAAATTTACTGCAACATAATAAATTTTTTATTTTTCCAACTTATTTTTTATGCTAGCTAATTTTTTATTGGTCTGGCAACGCTTGAGAGCCTAAGTATTTAATAAACTTTTCGAATATAACTCAATCGCTACATGTAAAATGGGTATACATTTAATATATTCTATTTTATTTATACCAAACAGTTTTTCCATAAGTCTGGCAACACTTGGAAATCTAAATATTTATTAAACTTTTCGAAAATAACTCAATCGCAGCATGTAAAATGGGTAGACATTTAATATATTCTATTTTATTTATACCAAACAGTTTTTCCATAAGTCTGGCAACACTTGGAAATCTAAATATTTATTAAACTTTTCGAAAATGACTCAATCGGAGCATGTAAAATGGGTAGACATTTAATATATTTTATTTTATTTTATTTATAACAAGTACATTTTTCCATAAGTCTGGCAACACTTGCGAGTTCAAAAGTTTTTAAATACCTTTCAAATTTACTGAAACATAATAAATTTATTATTTTTCCAACTTGTTTTTATGCAAGTAAATTTTTTATTGGTCTGGCAACGCTTGTGAGTCTAAAATTTTTTATGCACACAAACGACTCAAGCAAACTTACCCAAACTCCACCATGTTTTTTTATTTAGACTTATATAACTTTTTTTTATAAGTCTGGCAACACTTTGCAGCCTAAAAATTTTAACAGATCATTCATATGGACTCAAACAGCACATATATACATACAAACTGGATAGACACTTAACATGCTTAATTTTATTTATACCAAGCATTTTTTTCATTAGTCTGGCTTTTATACTTTTGTGTATAAAAATTTTAATAGACCGTTTTTATCGACTTAAGCGGTGTTTACGCCAATAAAGAAGAAAATTAATATTCTTAATGACACAATTGACGCTAGCAAACTGTGGCCAAATGGCTTTTTTCAGTAGACTGGCAACACTTTTGGGTTTACAAATTTTTATAGACCTTTCATATTGACCCAAAGATAAATGCAAACTGATTATAAACTTAGCATGCTTTGTTTTATTTATATCAAACCGTTTTTTTATTAGTCTGGCAACACTTCGGAGTCTAAAACCTTTGATTTACATAGCTTTCATAGTACTCGTAGCCTAAATGATTCATGACAACTGGTTGTAGACACTTACCTTGGTTTATATGCCTAAAACCTATCTCTAGACTTGGCGGAGGCTATGAAACTCGACAATATCTGCAGTGAGAATTATTTGAACAATTTTATTCCATTGAGGCATTTTTGAAAATTCGCTATAAATCAATAGTTGGAAGCACATTTGGTATAAACTCTCTACAGCTTTATAATCAATGAGTCGTTTGGAGACTTTTTTACACAAAGTTACCATCTAGAGAAACGACCGCACTAAAGCTAAGTGAACATTCAACGTGAGATGACCACAAGACCACAAAAACGCGCATTAAAAAGTAAAAACCATTTAAAAATTACAAAAAGTTGAAGTAAGAAGAAGGAGAAGGTAGGAGAGCACACTTAAAAAATATGATGCGAAAACACAGCAGCAAGAAAATGCAATAAATACAACAGAAAGTAGTGCAAAACGCATTCGCAAGCGTGTACTTAAAGTCTTTAGTGGCAAAGAGCTCGGCAACTTGAGTTTTTGTTTTTGTTTTGATACATTTTCTCCGAAGGCAGGCAACACAGGCGTATAAGCACACTGATATAGTTATGTATATACGTTTATGCATATTTTCACTTTAATAAAATTGCACTAGCCCAGCTCAACAACAACAACAAATAACAACAACAGTTGCGCTGTGAAGTGGCCAAGCGCCGAATGCGCCAGCACATTTCTGGAGCAGGCCAAGTGGTTGATTGTTGTGTTGATATGCTTGTTGAGTTGTTGTTGTTGTATTTGTGCAATTTTTTCTTTCATCTACATGTTTTTTATGCTTTTAAGTGCTTAACTCTTGTTTTTTGAATGGGGTTTTCGTTAGGTTAATGTTCGAAAACTGCTGATAAAGGAAAATATACAAATTTTCAATACAAAAATTCAAATTTTTTGAGTGGTAAATTAGAAAGAAATCAAATTTCTTCATACACAAAAAAAAAATTGTTTTGGTAAAAATATTCAAAAATTTAATTAAGTAATTAAATAGCAAAAAATAGCAAATATTTATAATAATGACAGATTTTTTTCTAAATATACTTTTTTTCTATTTAAATAAAATTTGGATATGAAAAAAATTGTAAGATCATGAAAAAAATTAGAATATTTGCACTATAATGATATAAAAAAAATGTTATTAAATATTATTTTTATTACATTTTTTTATTGAAAAGAATAAAAATATTTATAAAATATTTTTTTATATATTAGTACTGAAAAAACATTTTTTTTTAAATTGTATTAAATATTATGTTTATTAAATTTTTTTTTATTGAAAAGAATAAAAATACTTATAAAATTATTTTTTTTATATTAATACTGAAAAAACATTTTTTTTAAATTGTATTAAATATTATTTTTATTAAATTTTTTTTTATTGAAAAGAATAAAAATATTTATAAAATATTTTTTTTTATATATTAATACTGAAAAAACATTTTTTTTTTTAATTGTGTTAAATATTATTTTTATTAAATTTTTTTTATTGAAAAGAATAAAAATATTTATAAATTTTTTTTTTATTGAAAAGAATAAAAACATTTATAAAATATTTTTTTTCTATATTAATACTAAAAAAACATTTTTTTAAATTGTATTAAATATTATTTTTATTAAATTTTTTTTATTGAAAAGAATAAAAATATTTATAAAATATTTTTTTTATATATTAATACTGAAAAAATATTTTTTTATATATTAATAAAAAAAACATTTTTTTTAAATTGTATTAAATATTATTTTTATTACATTTTTTTTATTGAAAAGAATAAAAATATTTATAAAATATTTTTTTATATATTAATAGAAAAAACATTTTTTTTTTTTAAATTGTATTAAATATTATTTTTATTAAATTTTTTTTTATTGAAAAGAATACAAATATTTATTAAATATTTTTTTATATATTAATACTGAAAAACCATTTTTTTTAATTGTATTAAATATTATTTTTATTCCATTTTTTTTTATTGAAAAGAATAAAAATATTTATAAAATATTTTTTTATATATTAATACTGAAAAAACATTTTTTTAAATTGTATTAAATATTATTTTTATTAATTTTTTTTGAAAAGAATAAAAATATTTAAAAAATATTTTTTTTATATATTAATACTAAAAAGAACATTTTTTTTTTAATTGTATTAAATATTATTTTTATTACATACATAATACTATTTAAATATTTATTAATTTTGTTTCATGCACAAAATATTTTTAGAAATTAATAAAATTAAAAAAGTGTGTTTTTCAAATATTTACTAAATTTCCAAAAAAAAAACTTCAAAAAAAAATATTAATTTTCTTAATCTATAATAAATTAGAATTATATTAAAATATTTCAACTTAAGTTTGCTTTGCTTTCATTTGTTCTTTCTCCTTTCTCACCCTCAACTTCGACATAAGTTACGTCAAAATCTCGCCTGACCTACGTTCCTTTGTTGATTCCTTACCGGGTTCAATAAGTGGTTTGGCTTTTCAGCACACCGTTCTTTAATGAATCACAAGTTTTTATTTTTGTTTTGCTTATGCACATCATAGTTGTTGTGCTTATATGTTATAGCAGTTATTTTTTGTTGTTGTTAAATCGCCTGCAGCTTGCATGCCTTATTTGCTTGCGATTTTTAATAGCTCGTTTTGGCATGCCAGCATTCATTGTGGTCCTTAAATGCACACAAATATATATGCATTCATATACAAACACATATATACTCGCTTATATATGTATATGTATCCCTACACATTTACAAACGCACATTTCAATAAGTTGCGTGCGCTCCAAGTGGCAATAGTTACATACACACTCGCACATGTATGCACATATATTTATATATCTCTACAAATGCCTTCATATCTACTTTACATACCTCTACTTATATACATACTTAAATATTTATAAATTTTTTATGCCTTTTCGCCTCCGTGTCTGCTTTGGCGTGCGCTGCCTGCTGCCTGTTGCCCTTTGGATGCTGCTAATATAGCCATTGTCCATTGCTATTGCAATAAATTCCTCGGTATCTGCCGCTGTGTCTGCATGCAAAATATGTTTACTCTTCGCTGGAATTTATATTTATATTTACATATTTAATTTGTTTTGTTTTCACGTTGTTTAAAATTTATAAAATGCACTTAAATGCTAATAGCAAGTCGGAAAGGCAACAAAAATCGCATGCGATTTTTTTCTCTTAAACTGGCATTTTATTTGTTGCTAGTACGTGGTGATTCACTGCGCTGTAGGGTGATTCATTTTTGCATTCCAAACATTGAAATTTGGTGCATAAAGTTTTTTCAAAAATCCATATACTCGTAGATATGTACTTACACATATATGTATGTATGTTAATTTGTATGTACATATTGTATCACTTTTCGAAGAAATCATCAAAAAATCGCTGAATGCCGTTGTTATCTACATTCATGCTTAGTCTTACCTTATTATTAAATAATATAAGAAATTTTATTGTTTTGTATGAAAATGCTTATCTGCTGCTGGAAAAGGGAATTTCGATTTTTTAATATACAATATATAAATATTTTTTAATTTTAATTATTTTATAAATTTAGCAGAACACAGAATTTAATTATTTACTTATTTTAAATATTATTGTTATTTATTTATATATATTATTTTTATATATTATATATGATATATTATATTTATATGTTTTTTTTTTTATTTATTTATTTTTGTTTTATTTCAAAATCAAGGAAAATTTCTGTTTCCATTTACGAAATTGATATAGTGAAAAATAGTGAAAAAACAATGCAAATTTCATGGAATAATAATTTAAATAAATTAATTATAATAAAATTTAATATCTATTTAAATCAAACTAAGAAAACATTGCCTACCATTGGGCGCTTCAACTTAAACTTAGCGAAGACGCACACCTAAATTTAAATATAAAAACATTGCCTACATTTAGGAGCTTTAACTTAAACTTAGCGAAGACGCACACCTAAATTAATATATAAAAAACATTGCCTACCATTAGGCGCCTAATTAATACTTAGCCAAGACATATACCAATTAAAATCAAAAAACTGTCATTTTATATACTTAATTTTGGAATTTAGTAACTAATAGTGGAAAATACTCATAAAGAAAGATTCTTGCTAAAAAATATATCAAATCTTAACCTTCTAATTTCTTAAGTATTAAGTATTCATATTAAGTATTTCAGTTATGATAAATTACATGGCGACCCCTTTTTTTCTTTTCAAAACATACTAATTCCAATCTATTTTCCTCTCCAAATTTACTTGCAGACACTTCATATGAGAAGGCTTGTAGGCGTGGCTCCGCACCAGCGACACCCATATTGGGTCAGAAGCAACAGCAACAAGAGAATAATACAACCTCAAGATTTACGAATTTCTTTTCAAAACGGTAAGTACACGAAGGAAAGCAGTAAAGTCTTATAAAAATGGGGAATATAAAGGGAATTGATACTGGAGTTTACCGAAGACAGATATTTTATACGAGTGCGCTTTGGCTTACATATACTTAGTTAGGTAGATACCTGACTTACTAGCAGTTCTCATCTTTCTTTAAGAAAAATATATTCCCTCGAGCTTTTTGGGTCATCGATCATTTACAATCATATGAAGGTTTTTCGAAATATTAGCGCAGCTTCAGTGATTACATTTGGTCTGAAGGACGAAGTTTCAAATATCAAATCAGCGATGTGAGGTATAATGTGGCATATTCCTTGTCTCAGTCAATAATATGGCTGGTAGCGACTCTTCAATGGCTTCCGTAAGATCAATATTCGTGGCTGCTGCTTAAAGCATCGCCAATAGCTGAGTCATAAATAAAGGAAGTGATGCTTGAGAATCGACTATTAACAGTCAGAGATCTTACTGGCTTCATTGGAATATCGGAAGGGTCAGTGAAAACCCTTTTGAAAGCTCATTATTTGGATCTAAGAAAAGTGAAAACGCGACTAGTTTCAAAATCACTAAATTTTTCGGAAAACAGCCCCGCGTAACGTCTGTCAAACAAGGCTTTCTGACTACCAGAAAGTCATGAAACGTATTATTACTGGCGATAAGTCTTAGATCTATGCTTCCGACCCGGAAACAGTCGATCAATCGGCCAAACAACGTGGCAAAGGTGAGCCGACGCCGAAAAAACCCTTTGACGCTGTCAAAAATCAAGGTTATGTTGACATTTTTCTTCGATTATCGCGGTGTGGTGCACTCCGAATTCCTAGCGATCGGCCAAACTGTTAACAAGGAATACTATTTGAGTGTACGCCTACACTTGGTTAGAAGCTTGAATGTGTCCAAAGAGCAGCTCTCATCGGCATCTCCGGTGCACTGCGAATTAAGGGAAGCTATGTATATGAAGGGGTTCAAACAATAACAAGACGAAATTCTCTCCTCCTTCAACTGGATTCCTCAAACCTAAGATAACTGCGTTGCAGAAGCTTTTTCTTTGTTCTTATACCGACGAAGTTTGTGTGGATGGGAAGGAGCCGATCGAGAAGAGACGCAGTGATACCTCTCATGCCATCTTATGGATTGGTCGAATGTAGAAGGTAGAGTTGGAGGGATAGTTTTCTGTAAGAGGCTCTCCATCAATCATAGGTTTAGGTTACCGGATCACTTGACATTGATCCTGACTCTTCTGGTGGCCTGAAAAAAAAATCAAAAGAAATTCACGAAAAATTTTTTTTGAAAAATGGCTGAATTTTTCTTAAATATTAAAAACAAAAATTTTGACACAATGCTGGTAGAAACGATAAAGGATTATATAAAGAAGGTTCACACAAACTTTCAAGTAAATCGGTTCTATAGAACTTGAGATAAAGCTAGAACCATGTGAAAAAAAAATAGTTTCGAGAAAAACGCGTTTAAAGTTTAGTAGACAATTCTAGTGAACACGGACGCCACCTCACAAAATCGGCTGTATCTCCGAAAATAAGTCGAATTTTGAAAAATCCTTCCAAGGTCATATTTTTGAAAGTCTAAACTTTAAATATATGAAAAAAAAATCGAATTTTTCAAAATTCTAGTGTAGAATACCCCCTTAAGGCTATTCCGGAAATTTATTTTAACCACTATTTCGAGGATTTGAAAACATCTTGGCACAATTGTATTAGGTCCAAGGGGAATTACTTTGAGGGCGACGACATAGATTTTGAAAAGTCTTACTATTTCTTGCTCATAATAGTACATACCCGATATTTGCATTTCAAGCATGCATAAATTTACCGTTATGTGCTTATAAATGTCACTAATATGCATATAACTGTCACTTTGCTCACTCATATTTGCATATCGCTCAAATAATTCGCTTCATTTAACCACCAAGTCAACATTTTGACAGCTGATATGTGAAAAGTTTAACTTTTTTCATTGCAAAACAACAACAACAAACCAATAACAATAAAAATTGAGTGCTCATGCATTGGACATGCCACATTGCCGCACCTGCCGTCAAGTGCCTGAGCGCGTTTATATTTATATGCAAGCACGCCTTTAAGTTGCATGTTAGCAATACAACAACAATAGCAAAAAATATCAAAAACAACAAAAATAATAATAATAAGTGTAGCATTGCGGCGCATTGGCAACGCTAGCGGCCAATTGCTTGGCAAAATGTCACTTGCAAGCATTCGTACTTCCGTGCGCACTGTGCGCTCAGCATATTTAATACAGCGTCAGCTAAAATGCAAAACAATGTATCATCAATACATAACCATTTTATAACTAAAACTCAAATTTTGTTTCAATACGAGTAAACTTATGAAAAGTGATGTTACGTTATTTTGCATTTTAGGTGACTGTGCCCAAAAAATAAGGTGACATTGTATTTATTTTGAAAATTTTTTTATTTATTCTTCCAAATCAATTTCAATCCCTTCAAAGTAATCCCCTCCCGATGCAATGCACTTATGCCAACGGATTTTCCAATCTTCGAAACACTGGTTGTAGTCACTTTCCGGGATGGCCTTCAGTTCCGTCTTCGCTGCGGCTTGAATCTCCTCTATCGTATAAAAACGGTGTCCCCGGAGCGGTCTTTTGAGCTTGGTGAGCAGCCAGAAGTCGCACGGCGCCAGATCAGGTGAATACGGTGGTTGCGAAACGATATGGGTTGAGTTTTTGGCGAAATGATCACGAATTACGAGTGCAGTATGGGATGGTGCATTATCGTGGTGTAAAAACCAAGAATTGTCTTTCCACAATTCCGGGATTTTTAGGCGGATAGCGTTACGCAAACGACGCATAACGTTCAAATAATACTCCTTGTTGACTATTTGACCAGTTGGAAGGAATTCATAATGCACAACACCACGATAATCGAAGAAAACAGTCAACATGACCTAGATTTTTGAGCGACTTTGGCGCGATTTTTTTGGTCTCGCTTCTCATTTGGCACGATATTCGCTCGATTGATCTGTTGTTTCGGGGTCGTAAGCATAGATCCAAGTCTCATCGCCAGTTATAATGCATTTCATGACACCCTGGTAATCGGAAAGCATCGTTTCGCACACTTCAACGCGACGCCTTTTTTCCAAAAAATTCAATGTTTTCGGTACGAGTCGAGATTTGACGCGCTTGAGGCCCAAAACATCCTTCACAATGGTATTGGCTGAGCCTTTCGATATGCCAACTTCACCAGCAAGGTCTCTAATTGTTAATCGGCGGTTTTTCAACACCAAATCTTTGATTTGTTGAACGTGGGCTTCGTCGGTTGAGGTTGATGGTCGCCCTGGACGCTCTTCATCTTCGACACGTTCACGGCCGGCTTGGAACTCATTATACCACTTGTAAACATTTTTTTTAGACAAAGCTTCATCACCAAAGGCTTTCTGCACCATCCTCAACGTATCCGCAGCAGAAAATTGTTTCCGTAAACAAAATTTAATGCAAATTCTTTGCTCAACAAATTTCGACATCGCAAAAAACGAAAAACTCACTTTTAGCAGCTCACAAAACGACACGTATCTCAAATACTAATGAATATTTTGACATGAAATTTGACATAAATGTGACTGACAGTGCTACCAACCCAAAAAAAAAAATAATGCTCCAAATCCTTCGACGCGCGCAGTTTAAATTCAAATGTCACCTTATTTTTTGGACACAGCAGTATGTATATATTTTTTGCCACTTGCATTGCTCATATCACACTAGTTGGCTTTTATTCTCTAGTTTTCCTTAACGCAAATAGTTTGCAATGCTTGCAACTTTTATGTGCAACTTGTTTTTTATGAGCGCAATGCGACATTGTAAATTTGCCGCATGCAATAAACACATACATACATAGCATATAGCAACACGTGTGTACGCTTTTGCAAGCGTTTTGCGAAATTTTGCACTTGGGCGCCATAAAAATGTGCAAACAAACCACTGACACACAATAAACAAAAATAGCAGCGGCCATTGCATGCCGCTTGCAGCGCCAACAAAGCGCGCCGTTGCCATGACGATGCGCCAGCATTGAATTTACAATGCGGCAATTGCAAAAGAAGAAAAAAGAAACAAAACTTGCATTGCAAAACATTGCCAATTTCCATGCAACTCGGCCGGCGTGTGTGGTCACTGAACTAACTAAACTCGAAACCCTGCCGCATTGACGCCCTTGCCGCCGAAACTGCACACCTGCTGTTGTTGCAATTGCCAAGTTTTCCAATCAAACTTTTGCTTTTGTGCAATCTAAGTTTTATTGCGCTCTCACGTGTGTTTGTCGCGCTATTGCCTTTCTCTTTCACCGCTCATTGTTACGTTTACAGTTAGCTACTGGCTTAGAATTGTCAGTTGTCATGTCACTTGTCATATGGGTGTGTTTACTTGTGTTTGACATTTGATTGACAGTTCGGTGATTACTTTGCAGCAATTTTTGCTTTATTGCTCGATTGCTCGATTGCCTGTGTTGCCGATTACCGCATTTCCGTAGCTGCTCAATTTAGAGTTTGGCGGCTTGCCAACAAGCTTCGGTGTGACTTGGCTCACTGGAATCGTTGATTACACTTTGGTATTTTATTTGGAGGCCATGAAACTCAGCTTAATGAGTTGATGGAAGGTTGTACCACTATTTTTGATTAACTACAGTTTCATGAAAAATAAAGATACTTAAAAGTTTGGAACCTGGGAATTACCGGCTGAGCTAAATATTGGATTTCTATACACCAACCCAAAAGAAATGCGCCGGCTTGGCGACCAAGAATGCTTGATTAATTTTTAATAATTTCTTCTGATGTCAACTGTGTTACAATAAGGATTGTGGTCAATGGTAGTCAGAAGGCGCATGGTCTGGGCTACAACCCGTGAATTAAAGCTACCTAGCCAGTGTGTTCCAAATAGTCCAAAGACCGTTTAGGTCTTGTACTGTGAAGCAAAGCGTTGTTTTGTGGGAAAATTATTGTCTCGTGTCTAGTCGTTTCAAACGGTGGTCTTGGTCGGCTTTCATAAATGCACCAAATAGTTTGCACAAACCAATAAAAAAATGTGTCATTTGAGTTTGTAGCATGTAAATAAAAAGAATTGGCTTTGTGGCTTTATAAAAAAGTTTGCGCAAAATTGTTTGCACAAACAAAACAAAAAAAACTAGCTTTGCAATTTTTTGCCTATAAACAGTAAACATTTTGACAAAAAATAACTTGTTAAAAAAATATATTGCGCAAACTTGTTTGCACAAACCAATCAGAAAATGTGTTTCTTGAGTTTGTAGCATGTAAATAAAAAAAAATTTGTTTCTAGCTCTATAAAAAAGTGTGCGCAAATTGTTTGCACAAACAAATAAACTATTATTGGCTTCCGAATTTACTAGCTATAAACAATAAGAGCATACTTTGACAAAAAAAAAACTTGCTAAAAACAAAATGTTGCGCAAACTGGTTTGCTCAAACCAATCAGAAAATGTCGTTTATAGTATGTAAACAAAAAGAATTTGTTTTTAGCTCTATAAAAAAGTTTGCGCAAAATTGTTTGCACAAACAAGCAAACAATTATTGGCTTACGAATTTACAAGCTATAAACAATAAGAGCATACTTTGACAAAAAAAAACTTGCTAAAAACAAAATGTTGCGCAAACTGGTTTGCTCAAACCAATCAGAAAATGTCGTTTATAGTATGTAAACAAAAAGAATTTGTTTTTAGCTCTATAAAAAAGTTTGCGCAAAATTGTTTGCACAAACAAGCAAACAATTATTGGCTTACGAATTTACAAGCTATAAACAATAAGAGCATACTTTGACAAAAAAAAACTTGCTAAAAACAAAATGTTGCGCAAACTGGTTTGCTCAAACCAATCAGAAAATGTCGTTTATAGTATGTAAACAAAAAGAATTTGTTTTTAGCTCTATAAAAAAGTTTGCGCAAAATTGTTTGCACAAACAAGCAAACAATTATTGGCTTACGAATTTACAAGCTATAAACAATAAGAGCATACTTTGACAAAAAAAAAACTTGCTAAAAACAAAATGTTGCGCAAACTTTGCTTGCACAAGCCAATAAAAAAAATTTGTGACTTTTGAATTTTTAGCATTTAGAGTTCGATTTGTGATGTTATAAAAGAAATTTGCTCAAACTGGTTTGCGCAACAACATAAAATTAAATATGAAAAAATAATAACAAAAAAAACTGGTTTGCGCAAGCTCTTAAAAATGAATATAAAAAAAATTATAACAAACAAAAACTCAAAAAATTTTTTTTGTTCCATAGTTTCAACTCTATAACACCACAAATTAGTTTGCGCAAATTTTCATAAACCTAGTTTCGTAAAATTTAGGATTTGCATATATTTTTTTTATATATTTTATGATCTCACTAAGTTATTCTTCCTCTGCTCGCAGATCAAATCCACTCAAACGTACAAAGTCAGTTACCAAATTGGAACGCACCAAAAGAGGCTCAGGCGGCTTGCGCGGCTCGCGTTCACATGAGAGCTTGCTCTCTAGTCATGCAGTCATGTCGTCGATCGGTAAGTTTTGACACATACCGACCAACTTTGCTTTTATATCAACTAAATCATCTTCAATCTTATCCTACAGATCTCTCCTGCACTGGTGCCGTTGGCGTCGCGCCTGTGCATCAATCGGTGCTCGGCCGTCGGCACTGCTTTCAAGTGCGTGGCGGTCCGCGTGGTGAGCGCTACTACGCCTGCGGTTCGCGTCAAGAGCGCGATCTGTGGATTTACTCACTGCGCAAATCCATATCGCCGAACGCCGAGCACACACGCCACACAGACAACTCGCTTAAGATGTGGATCTATGAAGCGAAAAACTTGCAACCAAAGAAGAAATATTTCTGCGAACTACACCTCGACAAAGCGTTGTATGGACGCACCAGCGTAAAGCTGCAAACAGACTTGTTATTCTGGGGTGAATATTTCGATTTTCCCGATGTACCCGACATCAATGTGATCACAGTGAATGTTTTCCGCGAGGTAGAGAAGAAGAAGAAGCGCGACAAGCATATGTTTGTTGGTTCGGTAAAGATACCAATACACGAAGTGACATCGCGCATATTCTCCGAGGATTGGTATCCGATATTAAGTGAGAAATCTAACGACAGCTTGAACCGCAACGGCAAAGAGGTGACGCCGACGTTGCGTATCAAGTGTCGCTTCCAAAGCACCGACATACTGCCGATCAATGTGTATGCCGACTTTCTCGAGTATTTGAAGAATAATTATAAGCGCGTTTGTGAAACGCTCGAGCCGGTGATCGGCGTGAAAGCCAAAGAGGATATTGGGCAAGCGCTCGTCTTGCTAATGCACGCGCAAGGTTTAGCCGGCGCTTTCCTAACCGATGTGGTAGCATTGGATTTGCTGCGCGTCGGCGATCAGCGTCTCACATTCCGCGGCAATTCGTTGGCGACCAAGAGCATGGAAGCCTTTCTGAAATTAACTGGCGAACAGTATTTGCAGGACACGCTCTCAGCGCCAATCAATGAGATCATACAGTCCGATCGCGACTGCGAAGTGGATCCGACCAAAGCGAGCGGCTCGTTGCAGCGACAACAGGCCTCATTACGTGCCGCCGTGCGCAGCGCCTGGCAGTGCATCTACGAGTCACACAAACATTTTCCACAACAGTTGCGCTCATGCTTCGCGACTTTCAGAGAGCGCTTGCAGCAGCTGGGCCGTCAAGATATGGCGGATAATCTGATATCGGCATCCATCTTTTTGCGCTTCCTGTGCCCGGCTATACTGTCGCCCAGTCTGTTCAATATAACCAATGGTGAGTAAACTCTGCGCGTATGAGTACAGCTATTTTCCATTTAATAACCCGCAATCTCTTATTTTCACAGAGCTGCCCTCTGCGCGCGCCACACGTAATCTAACGCTTGTCGCCAAGACACTACAAACGCTGGCGAATTTCACACGCTTCCAGGGCAAGGAGAGCTTTATGGAGTTTCTCAATGACTTCCTCGAGCAGGAGGCGCCACGCATGAAAGAGTTCTTGCAACAGATCTCGACGCGTCCCGAACATGCCGCACCCGAGTCCATACTCGATTGGGCTGGCTACATCGATCAGGGCAAACAGCTTTCCATTTTGCATATACTGCTTAGCGAAAGTGTTAGCAAGCTGCCGGAAGCGCGTCAGCACGAACTGGATCCACTACAGCACATCTTAGATGAGATCACTAAAGCCAAAGAGAGCAACAATTTCATGCAACACATGCCGCACATGTGCCCCAGCACGCATGCGCCCACTGAGAACCAGGAGAACCGCAATCCCGATGATATGGCTATGCAGGTGCAGCACCAGCAGCAGCAACAACAACAACATCAGCCCATACAGCATCAAGCGCAGTTGGCGCAGCCGCAACATGCGGTCGTCACAAAGCCAATGTCGGCTGAGCGCGGCATCATGCGCGGCGTCTTAACGCCCAGCTCGTTGGAGAAGAACATCTTCCGCTACAACGATCCAACAGTCAATGCGCTGCTACAGCAACAACAGCAGCAGCAGCAGCAACATGCGCACGCGCACCAACTACAGTCACAACATGCAATGGGCAGCAATAGCGCCCTCGACAAGCGCCACTCGAATTCACAAAGCTCCATTGCCGGCGGCTACATGAGCACACAGCTGCAGCATGCGCAGTCACAAAGCTCGCTGGCTTCGTCATCGATTAACGGCGGTGGCGGCAGCAGTCACAATCTACTCACCAATGTACAGCATCACTGTCCGCCTGCGCCAGCCGCAAGCGCCAGCAATACCATTGAGCGTCTGCATGCTGGCGCCGGCGGTAACGCGCACTACTACGGCCTCATGGGAAATAGCAATGGCAACATGAGCTCGTCGCTTGCTAGCAGCAGCAATTTGAGCAGTCACAATGGCAATGACAGTGACGGCAACGCCGCTGGCATGTTGCGCGCCACTACACTACCGCGCGGCAACAACAACAATTACGATGAGTTGGCCAATGGTGAGTTTATACAAATATCTGGCTTGGACTCAAATAGCGCCTTTGTGCGCAAGTCGCCCACGCCGCTGCTGAAGGGCAACGCCGCATTGTTGCAGCAACAACAGCAACAGCAACAGCGTCAGAAGCTGCACAACTCGAATGTGAGCTTGGTATTGAATGAGCGCACGCCAAGCAAATTGAATTTGGGCATACCTGATCACAGCAGCGCTTCCACACCGCTGACACACAAGCTGCCCGCATACCAAAGACCGCCGCCCGCAGCAGGCGCGCACCTGCATGCGTCGCGCGACTCCAATCCGCACCCGAATATGCCCATGAATCTGGAAGATCTTGATGATCTCTTCAAGTACGCCGAGGAGCACGCAGTGGTCGGTGAGGTGGTGACTTCGGCGACGCAAGCCGCCGGTCAACACGGCAAGAGCGCGCGTGAGCAACTGTCGGCCAAAAGCAGCCACTGCTCGTCGGGTTATCAAAGCATCGCCACGAATCCGCCGTCGCAGTCGTCGAGCCCCATCGAACAACAGCAACAGCAGCAACAACAACAGTTACAACAACAAAAAAGTGTTGGTGGCAATACACCACTCGCCTTCAAGAATCCCACATACCAGCTACAGCAGCAACAATCGACGAGCGGCGCTACGCCAGCGCATCATCACCACCACCATCATCATCATCAGCGCGTCAACTACAGCAGCGGTTTTCACGCCGGCAGCAATGGCCAGCAACAATCGGCGCATCAACAACTCTTTGGCTCTAACGCCGCGCAACGCCCGAAACCACATGGTGGCGGCCTAGTGGCAGCGCGCGCAGCGCTACTGAACAACGGTGGCGCACTCACACCCTCCTCGTCGGAGGAGCGCCTCTCCACTGACAACTACCATGGCTTTGGTGGCGGCAGCAACATGAACAAGCTTATGAAATCGCCCTCACACGGTCACTTAGAGGCACAGCGCTCGCTCAGCGGTGGCAGCAGTTCATCTTCGTCGGGCGCCAATATGGGTTTGGGACCCATTTCAATGCAATCCAACACAAGTGGCGCACGCATGCCGCGTACCAATCCGCAATTTAAACGCGAAGATAATTACGGTCCATTGAATGGCAGCAGCAGCGGCAGTTATATGCCAGCCGCTGTGGCAGCTTCGAACGCAGCGAGCGGCCTCTACAGCAATAGCGCTTTTGGTAAGCCGAGCAACGGCTTAGCGCACAACAGCGCGAATGTAAGCGGACGTTATCAGCGGCGTTTGAGCTTGGACTCGGCGCGCACGTTGTCAGACAGCTCCACAGACACAGAAGGTACGCAAAATGCAGCATGCGCCGTTATTTCATATATTTATTTCATTATTTTTTGTATATTTTTAGGCCACTGTGCGCCACATGAAGGCAAGCGTCGACGTCAGCCGCGCGCACACACAAACTCCGGCAATCATCAGCAGCACCACATGGCGGCCGGCAACAGCAGTACAGGCGGTAGCGCTGGCAGCGCAAACAGCGGCAGCTTTGATCAAAATGGCGAAATACAGTTACTGCAGGAAACGCTCGACACGCTGCGGCACACGCTCGATCGCGACGAAGCCGAGCTCCGCGACTCCAGCGATGAGTTGTTTGCGCTAAACCGCCACAATAGCGTCAATGGTGGCAGCGGCGGCAGCGGTGTCAGCAATCTAAGCATGCAATCTGAGTCGACCATGCGCAGTATTATCGATAGGTGAGTACGCGCGCGCAACATTATTTGTGTGTATGTGCGAAAATGCATTAATAGTTCGTTTTCGACAACTCTCTCCAGGCTTATCACAATGGAGGAGGAGCTGCGACGTGAACAGCTGAAAATGTCGTTGGCGCTGTCACACAAGCAGCGCGTCATCGAGGAGCAGGGTCAGCAAATCGCCGCGCTAGATGCGGCCAACAGTCGTCTCTTAAGCGCGCTCACCGCGCTGCGACATCGCTATGAAACACAGCAACAGCAGCAGCAGCAACAACAACAGCAAACGAGCTTAGCAGGCGCAAGTGCACAGCAGCAGGCGCAGTGAACTGGCGTTTGGCGCAATATACACAGCGGCGTGCTTAGCGTTTAAAGTTATGTATTAATTTTAATTCTTAAATTAAATTTATTAAATTATTTACGCGTTAGTGGTTAGTGCGCGCCGCAGCGTAAAGTCGGCAGCGCGGTATGAATTTCGTAGTGAAGAGTAAAATGTAATGAACAAAGAAACAAGGCGATGAGCTTTCATTTTGCGCGCTCAGTGTAAAAGATATACGTTTCCAAAAATTTAGCTTTTAGACGCGTTGCTTGTTTTAAGTTATTTTATGGCTAACGAGTTTTTATATACACACATACATATGTATATAAACAACTATATATTCGATTTGTTGCGAAACTAAACTTTTGTAAAATTTAATAACTGCCGTTTTCGACTGTGGTTTTGATTTATTATTGCTACATTTTTTTATCATAGTTTTGGTTTTTTTAAAAAAATTAAAAAAGAAGAAAAATTAAAAAAAAATATTTTTGAATAATTAAAAAAAATTTTTTGGAATAATTTTTAAAAAATATTTTTTAGAATAATTTTTAAAAAATATTTTTTTAATAATTTTTGAAAAATATTTTTTTTAATAATTTTAAAAAAATATTTTTTTTAATAATTTTTAAAAAATATTTTTTTAATATGTGTTTTAAAATTATTTTTTATTATTTTTTTAAATATTTTTAAAAAATATTTTTTTAATTTTAATTTTTAAAAAATGTTTTTTTTTAATAATTTTTAAATAATATTTTTTTTAATAATTTTTAAAATTTTTTTTTTTAAATTTTTTAAAAATATTTTTTTTTAATAATTTTTTAAAAATATTTTTTTTTAAATTTTTTAAAAATGTTTTTTTTACATGTGTTTTAAAATTATTTTTTAATATTTCTTTTTTTTAGTTTTTTGTTATTTGTTTTAAAAATTTTTTCACAAAAATTTTTTCCCCATAAAAAAATGCCGAAAATTTAAAACCAAATTTCGCTGTCGCATACTTTCGGGCGTTGTCGGTTTTAAAGCTTTTAAAAATATTAAAAAAAGAAAATTTTAAATTTGTGCATTTTTATTTTTCACTTTTGCGCCACTGTGCGTATACACGTTTGCATATATTTTTATTCTATTAAACTTCGCTGCTTTGTTTCAAATATTTATATATATGAATTGAAAATTTGTATAATCAAAAGAAAAGAGAGCAAAACACACACAAACACACATTTGTTTTAAAGTAATTTTTAAAATATTAAGCGTTTACATTTATTTAATCTTCTAGTATTTAAGTGCAACTTTTTAAGTATTCATATTTTAATGAAATTTTTGAAAAATAAAAATAAATAAAAAAGTATATGAAAAAAAATAAATTTGTGTATAAACAATCATATTGTAGAGTATTAGAAGTGCGTTGAAGATACCAAAAAACAAATTTTACAAAACTTTGTAAAAGAGAGTAATGTGAGTGGTGCTTACAAAAGTAAGTGCGAAGACATAACTGTAAAAGCGGTAGTGAGATTAACAGAGGCGCATAAAATATTAATTAAAATTAAAATTTTTTAAGCTCGAAATTAAAAAAAAAAAAAAATTTCAACAAAAATTTTAATTAATTTTTTTTTTTTAAGTTAGATATTTTAATAAAATTTAAACAATTTCCAATAAAAATTTAATTTTAAAACGTTTTTAAAGTCGAGAATTATAAAAATTTAAATTAACTTTAAACAATTTCCAAAATATAATTTTAATTTCAAAGAATTTGAATTTAGTTTTAAAAAACTTTCAGAGAATTTTAAAAAATTAAATTTTTTTTTAATTTTCAGAGAATTTTAAAAAATTAAATTTTTTTTAATTAAAAATTTTAATTTAAAAAAATTTTAATTTCACCGTTATAATTTTATAAATTTATAACAGTTATAGAAAATATGTGTTAAAAATTAAAAACAAAAATTTTTTCAAGTTTCCAATTGCAATATAATTAAAACAAACAAAAAGCGATTTTACAGAATAATCGTTTTCAAATTTTATTACAAGAAAAAATTAAAACCCCAAAAGTGCTTGTATATAATATGTGCGTCCACAGGTAAATATGTATGTATGTAAATAATTGTGTGGTGGTATTTGAAATATTTTTGTCTCAAGCTACATTTTAAAAATTGTTCCAAAAATTTTAAAAATTATTTCTAAAATTTTATAGATATTTCCAAATTTTTTTTTAAATTGTTCTAAAAGTTTTGAAAATTATTTCTAAAATTATAAAGATTGTTTAAAAAAATGTTTAAAAATTGTTTCAAAAGTTCTTTTTCAAATATTAAAAATTGTTTCAAAAATTGCTAAAAAAAATTAAAAATTGTAAACGTTTTTTTCTCAAGAAACATTTTAAAGATTGTTCAAAAATTTTAAAAATTCTTTCAAAAATTGTATAGATATTTCCAAATTTTTTTAAAAAGTGTTCCAAAAGTTTTGAAAATTATTTCTAAAATTATAAAGATTTAAAAAAATTTTAAAAATGTTCAAAAAGTTCTTTTTTAAATATTAAAAATTGTTTCCAATATTGTTAAAAAAACTTAAAAATATTAAAAATTCTTTAAAAAATTGTATAGATTTTTTTTAATTGTTTCAAGTTTTTTTAACTTTTTTATAAAAATCTAAAAAATTCTTTCTTAAATTTTAAAAATTGTTTCCAAAATTGTTAAAAAATTCAAAAAAAATAATTTTTTAAATTTTATTTATTTTCAAAAACTAAAAAATTCTAATTCAATATTTTTTTATTACTCGAAAAAAACGAAATTAGATAAATATTTTGGTCATAAAACCATAAAACTAAAGATGTGTAATCATTTGTCGAACAAAAAAGTATTTTTTTTTTATTTATACCGCGTTTCTGTAAATTCACATTTGTAACTTATTTCTATTTTATTATTTTTATTTAATGTATGTTATTTTCTAATATTTTAATGTCACTTTTGTCTTTTCCAAATTCTTAACAAAATTTTATAATTTCTAATTTAAATTTTTCCACTTAAAACGCTCACTTTTTTAACTTCCTTTCTCTTTTTGTTTTTTATTATTTTTTCCTTTTCTAATTTTTCATTTATTTCTTTTTCAAACATTCTTTTTTCAAAATTTTTTCATTGCAAATTTTTAAGACTTTATTCTCAGTGAAAATTTTCCTTTTTCTAATTTCTTTAATTTTTCATCTTTTCTGTGGTTTATGATTTTTTACTAAAACTTAATTTTTCTCTTTCAAAACTTTTAGCGAAATTCCATTATTTCAGTTTCATGTTTCTCGTCTACTTTTTGTAAACCCTTTCAGTCCAGTTTTATAATTTTCAGCTCAAAATTTTCATATTTTTTACTTTTTCATTATTTTGCTTTTATTTTTTATTTTTTACTCTTTACTTTTCTTTTCAGATTTGTTATATTTAACAAAATTTTTTATGCTTTTTTTAAAATTTTCGTTCAACTTAGTTATTTTTTATGCGCTGTTTTTAGTTTCTTAACAAAATTTCAGCTTTCAAATTTACAACAATAGGTATTGCATTAAATTGAATATCGTATTTTTTTATTTTATTTATATTTTTTTATTTTTATTTATATTTTTTTTTAATTTTATTTATATTTTTTTTATTTATATTTTTTTATTTTTATATTTTTTTATTTTTATTTTTATTTATATATTTTTTTTTTCTATTTTAACTTTTTTATTTTTTTTTTAAATTCTTACTTTAACTTTCACTCCGCTTTTAAACTATTTTTTCCAAATTTAAGTATTGTTTTTTATTGTTATTTTTTTTGTTTCTAAATATTTTTTGAATTTATTTATTTTTTTTACTCTATTAATTGATTTTTTTTAATTTTTTTACTTTATTAATTGATTTTTTACTATTTTTTTAATTTCCTTTTTTTGTTTATTTGATATATATTTTTTTCAATCTTTCTTCAAGTTTGCCATCATAAAATGTTTTAATTTTGTATGATTTTTTTTTTTATTTTGTTATAACTTTCCACTCTGATTTAATTTTTTTTAAATTTAAGTAACATTTTATTCCTTTAATTAAATTTTTTAATTAATTCAATTTAAATAATTTATTTTTTTTCTTCAATTAATTAATTAATTAATTAATATATTTTTTTCATTTAATTTTTTTTACTTTATTAATTGATTTTTTTTTAATTTTTTTTATTTCCTTTTCTATTTTTTTTATTATTTTTGTTTTTAATCTTTCTTCAAGTTTGCCATCATAAAATGTTTTAATTTTCTATAATTTTTTTTTTTAATTTTGTTATGACTTTCCACTCTGATTTATTTTTTATTTTTTTAATTAAAGTACTATATTTTATTGTTTTAATTTTTTTTTAATTTTAATTTTTATTTTTTTTTAAATCTTTCTTCAAGTTTGCCATCATAAAATGATTTAATTTTGTATAATTTTTTTTTAACTTTGTTATAGCTTTCCACTCTGATTTAATTTTTTTTAATTTAAGTACTATATTTTATTGTTTTTTTGTTTATTTTCAATATTTTAATTAAATTTTTTAATTAATTCAATTTAAATAATTAATTTTTTTATTTTCTACATATTTTTTTCATTTAATTTTTTTTTAAATTATTTAAATTAATTTTTTCTTTAATTAATTAATTAATTAAATTTTTAAATTTTTTATTTTTATTTTTTTTTTCTTCAATATTTATAAAATTTTCTTTGCTTTTTATATTTTACTTACATTGTTTTAATTAAATATTTTATTTCAAAACTTTTAATTCTAATTTTTCGTAATTAATATTACTTTTTTTTACTTTTGGTAATTCATTAAAAGTAAGCTTTCTACTCAGTAAAACATAAAAATATTACAAAAAAGTTATCGCATTTGACTATGAAATATTTTGCAGTTATTTACGTATGTACATTTACCCGTACAAAAGAATTATAAAAAATAGTATTTTTCTTTATTTTTTCTTTTTAAAATAAAAAAAAAAATATTTCACGCGTCTTACATTTGTATGAGCAGCACACAAACACATTCACATAAACACCCATTTAAATGTGTTGTATATAATATCGAAAGCATATATAAATCGATATTTAATCGATAACACATCGTAAGCTCTCTGCTTACTCAATAGTAGTTTTGTCTCGCTTTTCTCACTCAAGTCAAGTTAAATGGCAAAGATATACACATACATATATATATTATATGAATAAATACAAGCGAATGCATAAGTATTTATTAAATATTTTAAAAAGTAAAAAATGTGTTGTTATTTTCCAATTCGGAAAATTTTATCCCGGCAATAAGAGAGCGAGGGAGAGCATGAACTTTTTTCCAGACAAGTACAAACGTTGGGGATTATGCACTCAACTCGTTTGAATGAATGTATATCTAACATAGAGAGCCACTTTGGTCTTACAGCACAGGAATCTTCTCAGGTTTTCTGCAGTGTCCTCGACGTCTCCAAGTCAGCAGAGTTTCAAGCGTTGACTACGAATATCGAACTCCTCGAATATATGGTGGCTTTTAGAAAACGAGCTTCGTGTTTTTTTTTTTTTTTTTTTTTTGTTCAAATTCTACAATGGAAATTGTACTTCAGGCTAAACTGAGTCTTTTGAAGGTAGTTAGTAGTATCGCATCGGTTTTCAATGAACCCAATTCGAATGATAATGTCAAGCCGTACAACAATGGAAACTGAACTTAAATCAGAGCTCGGTCTTCTAAAAATGCCAACTCTATCCCATCAGATATCGCAGTAGCTCAGATTTAAATGAGCAAGCTGCAAAAAAATAAGACTGAGCTTAAGCCCGAGCAGAACTTTGTGAACGAGGTAACTAGGATGCTCGTATCACAGTAGCTTAGATTTGATGAACGAGCCGCCGTGGGTGGAAAGTGGCAAAGCTGCTCAACTGGCTAACTTTGAACTTCTGATCTCGTTGATCTAAGTTTTACTGAGCATGCCGCATACAGTCCGCCGAATATATAAACTGATTACTAAGAGTTTTCTGACAAATGATGAGACGGGCAGTGCAAGAATCAACATTATCGCTGAGAAATAAGCTTGAGTCATAAACCTACGGTCCCGAGGAAAATGATTGCAGGTAAATGTTTGACCTAAACATCCTTTTCTTAATTCCACAGGTACGCATATCCAATTAAGAACTCGGTATGCTGTATAAAGTTTGAATGGCGTTCCTCTTCTGTGCAGGAAGACGAAGACGAGCACTTTTAACAAATACAACAGTTGACACTGATTCCAATTGCTTCTCCCATCAGTCTGCTGGACTTAATAAAATTTTGGTTAGTTAACCTATAAATTTTATGCAGTCTTGCAGTCTAAGTTCTGGATTTTTACTACTTTTCATTAAACTCCTCTTCGCAGTTTAAATATCACAAAGATTTTCAATAAGCTGTAATTGCAAGTATCCATTGAGCATTCCGTTGAACTCAGTATCATGCGACGCCAGTGATACCAGTTGGATTTGCAGAATACTTTACTTTCGGACCCACTCAAATGATTGTGACTGCGGTTCGAAGAAGCAAGAATACAGTATTGGTTTGTTTTCATAGATCCCGCCATAACATTTAAATAGTTTGAGGTAAGGCACTGAACGGTAATCTGACTTATAATAGACGGTTTTTCAGACTCTGAAGCTGTCTAAGAAACGAATACCGAACTGATAGGTATCTTGCAACCAAAGTTATCGGGGTATTTTAAGGACGAAAAATAAGAGTTCATCAAGCAAACTGGAAAGAATATAATATCGTCATGGAAACTGTGGAATATGAGCTTTTGTGACTTGTAGCATCCATAATACAGTCTTCGGGTGGATTATGTCATACAGAGAATATGACATACAAGGTGATATGTATGTTGTCAAACCATAAAATTATATTTTTGCAAGGAAACTGATCAATATTACTAGATATAATTTGTCTGCTTAAAGCTCTCGAAAACTAGTGGGCGGAGGATAAAATTTCCGGTGGAAGCTTCGTAGCCTAAACTGCTTGAAATCTATTGTGAACAACCTTCTGATGGTAAGCGATCTGTATCTGTTTGTATGTGCTTCAGAGCTTAAAGCTCTCGAAAACTAGTGGGCGGAGGATAAAATTTCCGGTGGAAACTTCGTAGCCTAAACTGCTTGAAATCTAGTGTGAAAAAGCTTCTGATGGTAAGCGATCTGTATCTGTCTGCATGTGCTTCAGTGCTTAAAGCTCTCGAAAACTAGTGGGTGGAGGATACAATTTCCGGTGGAAGCTTCGTAGCCTAAACTGCTTGAAATCTAGTGTGAAAAAGCTTCTGATGGTAAGCGATCTGTATCTGTCTGTATGTGCTTCGGAGCTCTATGCTTTCGAAAACTAGTGGTCGTAGGATAAAACTTCCGTTGGACAGGAGGAGTATTACACCGATACATCAGTAGATACATCATAGACTAAACTGTTAGAAACCTGGGGTGAAAAACCTTCTGATGGTAAGCGATCCGCTGCTAGAGTTGGAGTTCAGGGATTTAACAATTATCTGTTCTCTAAATCTTTTTGTAGGTCAATACACTTAAGATAGCTCTTTGGAGTATTGGTATATGTATACTTCATAAGCCGAGTTTCTCTCCTAAAAAGTTTATTAGAAAGCTTCGTTAATGTATTTTAATGACAAACTCCCCAGAAAAAGATTTCAGCAAAGCAACAACAATATTAAAGGTAGGTTTTGCCCTTTCGTATACACATATTTATACACCTTAAATATTTATGTAGATATGTATGTGGTACATATATAGGTACGTGTGCGTCTGTATTATTTTATAGCACATCGTAGATAATAAAAGCTAATACAAAGCAACAAAACAACAAAGCTTTATACATACACATACACACGCGCCATTAAACGCAACAATTGGCGAACGCGAAGTTAGCTAAACAAATTCGTGCTTTCATATTGTCTAAATACATATGTACATACATACATACACATATAGCATATTTGTTTATTAAGAGTTGACTTTACTATATTATTGTGAGCTTATAATCAAAGCTATAACGCATTAACAACGCATACTACAACGAACGACGCAGCAATTCTGCGCGCCTAATTAACAAATACGAAAATTAAATGTAGACTATCAAGCGGCATGGCTCATAGTTGTACATATGTATGTTTGTGTGTTTGTTTAGATAGATCTATTAAAGCTGTTCGCCTGCTATTTCGAAGATAATCTACGACAAGTGTTTATTTTAACGTTATACATTTTAAATCAAGGTGATTTCTGCACACAGATACAGTTATACATAAAACATACATAGTACATATGTATACATATGTACGTACATAATATACTGCTCAAGTGGAGAGGGATCGATGATAACTGCATTGAAAGTTAAAGATGTGTACATTTTACTTAGGCATACATTCTCTTAGCAATCCGATCATTTTGCATTTTCGGGATTTCCATAAAACATTTCGGGATCCCGAAAAATTTCGGGATTTTATATTTTTGCATTTCAATCGGTTATTAAATAATAAAAAGCAAAATATTTTAATTATATGCATAAATTACCAAAGATACAAATTAAAGTAGGGTATTACTGTACTTCTATACAAGCTACATATTTATGTACATGTGGCGCACAAAAGAACGCTTAAAAAAAAGGAGTATTATTATTTTTATATAGAACTATATCGAAACATTTTTAAAACAAAAATTTCGGGATTCGGTTATAAAAATTTCGAGATCCCAAAAATTTTCGTAGTTTTTTTGTGTCACATGGATTTTGTGATAACCATTTTGCTTATGAAAACAATTTCAGGATTTAGTTATAACCCTTTCGGGATCCCGAATTTTCATAATATTTTTCTGTGAAACATATTTTGCAACAAGAGCTTTTGTTTATTATAACTATTTCGGGACTTAGTCATAATACTTTCGAAATACCGAAAATTTCGTAACTTTTTTGTAACAAAAACTTTGCTTATTTAAGCAATTTCGGGATTTAGTCATAATACTTTCGGAATCCCGAATTTTCGTAATATTTGTTTCTGTCAAGCATTTTGTAACAAGAACTTTGCTTATTAAAACTATTTCGGGACTTAGTTATAAGACTTTCGGGATCCCGAAGTTTTTGGATAATTGTTTTCTCCCTTATATTTTGTAACAAAAACTTTGCTTATTTAAGCAATTTCGGGATTTAGTCATAATACTTTCGGGATCCCGACGCTTTTCCAGAATTTTTTAATCACACTTATTAAAATTATTTCGGGACTTAGTCATAATACTTTCGGAATCCCGAAAATGTTCGGGAATTTTTTAATCACACGTATTCACGTATTAAATATATTTTGTTTTAAAAACTTTGCTTATTAAAACTACTTCGAAATTCAGTCATAATACTTTCGGGATCCCGAAAATTTTCGGGAATTTTTTGAATTTTTATTTTCTGATATAAGGTTGCTTATTAGGACGTATTTGTCATTGTGTATAGTGGCCTGACCTGCCCCGAGTTCTGAAAATTGGAGTACTGTGCAGATGAATACACGCCTAAATCATTTTCGGGATCCCGAAAATTTTCGGTATTCTTTATTTTTCAAACGTATTTTTGTGATAAGATTTTATTAAATTTAACAAAAAAGAATTGAAATAAAAATTGCTTATGGCTATATACATACATAGGTGTGTACATACATATGTACATAAATACATATACATATGTATGTCGCCATGCAAATAAGACTTGCTTCGAAAGCCATAAAGACGGTATTCGAAAAATCGAAAAATGCTGTTGTAAAGTTTCTCCAGTAGCGGTAACACACGCATACTCTCATACAAACACTATGTTATCTAGCTCTCCTGTCTTTCGTATTCGAAACATGCACCCACCCACAAGCGGACGACGACGGCTTTCACGGAATCGATTTCGTTATGCGATTTAAAATCGATTTCAATACCACATTTGTAACAGGCAAACAAAGTAAGCAGCCCAACGACAGAGTCTCGCCGGTGATGGTTTATCTCGCAAGCAGCGGAGCGGGTACGAAAATTTCATAGGGGTATATGTGTCAATGTATGTGTGTATGTATACATTGATATCTATAACACTCATAACAGGCGAATATAGCGGAGTTGTGCACCCGGCGAAGTTGCTAGCTTATATAAGTGTCTATACATACACATGTTATGTGTCTGTGTGTGTTTGCAAATAACAAATGCTGTTGATGCCAGCTTCCCTCATGGCATGTTGGTGCTTTCTTCGTAGAATGTTTTAGCAATTCAAGGTATAGCAGCGCGAATAAAGTTGGTTTGAGGGGTGGCTGAGAGGAAGATGACTTTATTTGGTTGTGTACGAAATTTGCGCGGGAAAACTTTTCACCCAAAATGAAGTTTTTGTAGTGGAGTTGCTAAAATTGTTTTATTAGCGAGCGTAGAGAGAAGAGCTGGAAAATAGAGCGTAACAAGCGCAGGGTTGTTTTAAAAGTAGTAGTAGGAATTGATTTAAAATATGCCGTTACTTGTATACAAAGATCGCTGTGTAAATAAATTTTAATAAAAATTAAAAATATAGTATTTAAATAAATTTGCGAAAATGATTTTCAAACGAACAAATAATTTTGAACTAAAGATAATAAAAAAAAATATTCAATAATAATTTATATAAAAAAAATATAATCAATAATATTTTATAAAATTTAAATTTGATACCAAAAAAATTTAAAAACATATTTATTTAAAAACAAAAAAAAATTTCTCGGTAGATAGTAGACTTGTAAAAAATTCATATAAAAATTGCTTAAAATTAAAATGTCATAAACAGGTGATTAAAATATATCGTTCCTTGCTTAAAATAGTAATAATAAATAAATAATATTAATATATTGCTTAATAAAATGTAATAATTTTTATAAAGATAGACAACAAAAAATTTAGTTCTAAAAAAATAAAAAAATTAAATTTATATAATTTATTATCTTTTATTTTTACTACTTTTTTCATACTTAACCCTACAACCCACTCGCACACGCGATATTCGCCGTTGAGTTGTTGTTACGCTCACTATCAGTGGATATGTAGTGGCAGCTCTCACACTGTGTTTTACGCTCACGATATCTCAGTATCTCACTCAATTTGCAATGTTTACAATTTTTTCATAACAACACAAGAGTCAATGAACTTGAAATGTGCGCACACACCAACAAAGCAAAGAAATCAAAACATGTGTATGGGTGTAAATATATACGCGCCTTGTATATAGTCCGTCAGTGGCGATGTATATTTGTGTAGCGGTTGGTTAAGTGAGCAGAAAAGAGTATGGCAGCATGTAAGAGTTTTAAAATGAAGTAAAATTTAAAATTAAAATTTTGCAAGAGAGCGTTGTGTTAAGAGAAAACTATTGAGAGAGCGCAGTTGTGACAGTTCTTTGGCGCTAATTAGGAATTATTGAAGTATTTGGCCGAAATTGGTTGCTTAAGAATTTTTTGTAAAAATTATTTCCGCACAAAGTTTTTAATTACTTTTTATTTTACTGAACAAAGTGTTTTTATTGTACTTTGAAATTTTAACAAAATTGATTTCTTCAAATGATTATTTATACTACTGAAGAATTTCTTCATTCAGTGTATGCGGCACCGGTGCAGCGAAAGCTGACAGCTCAAGGCTTTTGGATGGCGAGAAAGCAAGCTGTGAACTCAAATGCTTTCATTTAACCTACAAATTTAGAGTTCAGCATAGCTTTCAAAGTGTTTTGGTGAATTTTTTTCCGCAAGACGCACTGGATCCCAAAAACAATGTGCCTGCATAAGGTAAGTTTCAGTTCTGCAGAATCTATTTTACATACTTATGCTAGTGTAACAATTGAAGAAAAATTTTAAGGCAGGTACGCTTTATTTTGGACCGATATCATTTATATCCGGAGACAATATTTTAGAATTAAAAATGGTCGACAATGTTGAATTTCAGCTCGATAACTTTATAACTTAAAAAAAAATATCATGAAAATGTAGGTTTTGTATGGGGAACATAACTCATCGAATATCATGAATATATGCTATAGTATTTTCGTGGTCGGAAATGTCAATTTGCAGCCTTTGTGGCGGAGTTATTAAGATGTACTGCTTAGAAATACATATCTTCAAATGATTTTTTGGGCTTTTAAAGCTTTCCATTGAGTTCCTCGAAAAAGTTAAAGAATATGTTAATGCAGATTCAGAGATAAACATTTTTGTACATAATATCTGGACTACGGATCGACCTTTTTTATGTAATATGTACTTTTGTACTTTGAAGACGTTGCGAATGAAATTGTCCGTGGAAGCTCTGTACCGGGTTCTTCGATGCTACTATATGTAGATCATACGATTTTTATCAAACAATGACTAAAAATTTCTTCAAGAAGTTAGAATAACTTGATATCGCTATCGATATCTGATGGATTTAGTTATAACCCTTTCGGGAGCCCGAATTTTCATAATATTTTTTCTGTCCAACATATTTTGCAAGAAGTGCTTTGCTTATTATAACTATTTCGGGACTTAGTCATAATACTTTCGGGATCTCGAATTTTAGTAATATTTTTTTCTGTAAAACATTTTGTAACTAGAATTTTACTTATTAAAACTATTTCGGGATTTAGTCATAATAAAGGGTGATTTTTTAAGAGCTTGATAACTTTTTTAAAAAAAAAAACGCATAAAATTTGCAAAATCTCATCGGTTCTTTATTTGAAACGTTAGATTGGTTCATGACATTTACTTTTTGAAGATAATTTCATTTAAATGTTGACCGCGGCTGCGTCTTAGGTGGTCCATTCGGAAAGTCCAATTTTGGGCAACTTTTTCGAGCATTTCGGCCGGAATAGCCCGAATTTCTTCGGAAATGTTGTCTTCCAAAGCTGGAATAGTTGCTGGCTTATTTCTGTAGACTTTAGACTTGACGTAGCCCCACAAAAAATAGTCTAAAGGCGTTAAATCGCATGATCTTGGTGGCCAACTTACGGGTCCATTTCTTGAGATGAATTGTTGTCCGAAGTTTTCCCTCAAAATGGCCATAGAATCGCGAGCTGTGTGGCATGTAGCGCCATCTTGTTGAAACCACATGTCAACCAAGTTCAGTTCTTCCATTTTTGGCAACAAAAAGTTTGTTAGCATCGAACGATAGCGATCGCCATTCACCGTAACGTTGCGTCCAACAGCATCTTTGAAAAAATACGGTCCAATGATTCCACCAGCGTACAAACCACACCAAACAGTGCATTTTTCGGGATGCATGGGCAGTTCTTGAACGGCTTCTGGTTGCTCTTCACCCCAAATGCGGCAATTTTGCTTATTTACGTAGCCATTCAACCAGAAATGAGCCTCATCGCTCATCGGACACGGACGCGAAACACATTTCGAACCGAACACTGATTTTGGTAATAAAATTCAATGATTTGCAAGCGTTGCTCGTTAGTAAGTCTATTCATGATGAAATGTCAAAGCATACTGAGCATCTTTCTCTTTGACACCATGTCTGACATCCCACGTGATCTGTCAAATACTACTGCATGAAAATCCTAACCTCAAAAAAATCACCCTTTACTTTCGGCATCTCGAATTTTAGTAATATTTGTTTCTGTCAAACATTTTGTAACAAGAACTTTGCTCATTAAAACTGTTTCGGAGGAATACTTTCGGGATCCCGAAGTTTTTGGATAATTGTTTTCTCCCATGTACATATTTTGTGACAAAAACTTTGCTTATTAAAACTATTTCGGGATTTAGTCATAATGCTTTCGGGATCCCGTCGCTTTTTGGGATTTTTTTAAATCACACTTATTAAAACTATTTCGGAACTTAGTTAAACACTTTCGGGATCAATGACTAAAATTTCTTCAAGGAGTTAGTTAGTCTCAGTGATCTTTAGAGTCTTACGATCTATTTTTTTTTTTTTTTTTGACTTAGAGCGCTTGGTTCTACAGCCGATTTTTAAGGAATCTCTTAAATACATCCATTTTTTATATATTCCTTACAGTGGTTTTATATAAATTCTAACTTCTATTCCCAAACTTACAATATGGATGTCAGTAGAGCAATGGCCTGTTAAAAGACCCACAACTAGGGAGAGGCTTGTCTAACTATGAAACTGAGCTCAGTCGGTTGTTGTGTTGGGTCAGAAGGCGTATATGGAAATAAGATAAGTGATTTTTCGACCAGCGACCAGCGAGTTTATCGATAATTGATAACTGCTGTTGTGATTCATATCTGCTGTTGAGCTCAAGCCAGCTCTTTTGTAGCTAAATACCGAACACTATAAGTGAACTAAATTCAAGATAGTACCATTTAATCATGGTATAATATATTAAACATCTTTTTTCATTGAGAAGGCAACTTTAGCGGAATTTTCTTCGGTTTATACCATGCGGTTCGGACTAAATGTCTTTTTTCATTGAGAAGGGACGAATGGAGGCAACTTTAGGCGGATTTTCTAAGGTCTATACCTTGCGTTTCGGGCCAAAGTCTATGTGTACCCTTCTTAAATTCAGTATCGCTTACTACTTCTGGTAAAAACTTACCACTACTTTTTTAATTTCTCGCTAGCTTGGTGCTAATTCGATTTTCTGAAAAGCAAATGTGCTACTACAATATGTCTATATATAAGAGTATGTATATACATATATATATATATATATATATATATGTATATAACACATAATTGTCAGTTTTTATATTCATGGCAATAAGTCACATTGCCACAATTTGTTGCTGTGTTGACAGAACGAAAGGTTTATTCACCCACAGTTTCTGAGTTGCTAGGAAAAAAATCATGCCGAATGCGAAATTTCAGCAAAGTGACAGTTTTCACAAAAGCGGATTGCAAATATATATATACATATATGTTGCGAAATTTTAAACTAGATAAATGAAATTTGACTATGCTAAGCGTTAAATTTTTTGCTTGCCACAGCGAAGTTGAATGGACTTTGGATTTACTTCATCACACAGCTATGATTGTGCATATGTATGGATATATATACATATGTATGTACTCATATGTACATACATTATATGATTATTGAAGTCTGTAAGTGTCATATTCAGCAACCGTTATGTTACAGATAATGTAAGTTAAAAATAAAAAATCCATGTATATGCAATGTCTACACACATTCTGGCAAAAAATCACCCGGAAATTCCTAATAAAGCGCAAAATATTTTTACTAAAATTTAAATTAAAATTTCCAGGTACCTTTTTGTCACATTTCAGAAATTAAAAATTATTTTAAGAATTTTCAAAATTATTTAAGGGGTATTCTAGTCTAGAAGCATGAATTTCAGGTAATTTTTAAAGTGTTGTAAAAAAAACGCAATTAATATTTTTACTATACATGTTTTTACTAGTTATTTACTAATTTTTGAAGAGTACAGAAAAAAATTAAAAACTAAAAAAAGTAAAAAATTTCAAAAATTATGAGCTGACGAATTGGGGGGTCTCTAAAAATTTCCACGTGACCATGCGCATGATTTCAACCCTCCTAGTAAACTAAACCAAAAAGAAAAAAAGATTATTAATCTAAATAATGTCGCAATGGTCGGAACTACGGAAAAGTGGTAAACATTTTTTTTCACAAAATGGCGACTGCCTGAAAAAAAATGTTTTTTTTTATCATTTTTTCTGACTATTTCGAATTTTTAAAAATAATAGAAATAAAAATTTTTTGATGGGGCTAGTTCCAATCATAGACAAGCCTATAAAGAAGACTCTATAAAAAATTTGAAGTAAATCGGTCCAGTAGAACCTGAGAAATCGTGGGCATCGTTCCGAAAAAGTCAGTTTTGAGAAAAACGCGTTTAAAGTTTCGCGTTCCGGCCGAACCAGTTTGGATGGCGGGTCAGAAAAATGCCTATATCTCCGAAATTAATTTGAATTTTGAAAAATCCTCTTGTACACATATTCTTGAATAGTTAAACTTTGAAAATATATAAAAAAAATTCAATTTTTTTTTTAAATTTCTAGACTAGAATACCCCCTTAAATGAAAATTTCTACAATGGTCGGTGGCTTTTCGAATCATATCTCTTATATATCCCCCATTTAACTAAAAAAATTGAATAAGTTTGAGCTTTTAAAGTCTATGTGGACTTTTGAACATAGTTGGTTTACTAAGTTCGTTCTCTAATTTTGTCTTATTTTGAACCTAAATCCGTATATTCATCTTAGCGTTAGCTTCCATAGTCAAACAACTGCTTTAAATCTGTTTTAAATTTGTTTGTGAACTTAAATCCGCCGATCCATGGCAAGATCAGCTTCCATAGTCAGCATTCATCTAGCTGTGCCGCTTCGTTCTTAACTTCCCTGCTGACGTTCTTCTGTTTTGCCATCGCCGTCTTCATAATTTGCATAATACCCTTGGATTTTTTAAGGATTTCTTTTTTTCCCATTTCATTTGAGTAATGTTCTCTTGATTCGATGAGTTTTGAGGTCCTTCTGTGGTGCGGAGTTTCCCTATAGGCTAACTTTTCTCCAGTTGTGTCGGGTAGTTTTGGAGTGATGCTTAGTGTAGGGGATCTAAATATCCTACTACTTCTACGGAAGACGGTCCCGTATTCCACGTCTTGGCCATCTTTATTTTATTGCTCTTTCTGTTGTTATTTCTGTTGGGTTTTTGTTGTTGTTGCGACGTATTCATTACTGTTCTAGTGGGTCTCCTCTTCAAGCCGCTATCTTCGCTGTGGTTATCGAAGCAAGCAGGGAAGCGACGCGAGGGTTGACACTAGTCCTTATGGGAGCTTATGTTCAGAGCCACATTCGGGCACGAATCAGGAGCTCGTCTCAAATGAACCTGTATGGCCGAAAAATTAAGGCGACGAAATGGAGGTTAGAACAGTATGAACCTGCCAGCCATTTCGGTAAGATTTCACTCTTACCTACTGAGGTCAAACTATTCCGTTCCGGGTTTCCAGTACACCATAATCGGAATCTTATTGGCCTCGATTCTGATGTACGCTTGGCTAGAGTTTTCGTCGACGTCAATGTCTGTTTGTTCCCTCGTCACTTTGTGGGTAGGTTCTTCCTCGCTGCAATCCCGGTAGGGGTTGTGGACGCTTATTTAAAGGCGCCATCTGTTCGCTTCTTAGTCGGAGGTTCATTGGGCGCATGAGGCGTTTAGAGCCAAGATCTCCTCTCCTGCAGCTCTCGATCTGGGGCTGCGTATTACTATTCACAGCTAACCTACTTAGCATAGACCGTCCACTATTCGCCGGCTGTGACCCCGGGCTACTGAGTTCAGCCTTATCCTGTGACCCCGGTAGTAGCCTGAGTTCAGCTTTACAGTTTCTTTCACATTCTTCTTTTTATATAGAACCAGCTTTTTCATAAGTATGTAGTCTCCCAGAACGAAGCATACAAGCTTCATTACAAAGTGTTTTGAGCTTTTGGGCACCTCAACTTAGCTCGCTGATTTTCTAAAATATCTATAGGACTATATTTAATTAACTGAATTTCATAAAATAATTACAATTTTCATGCCCCTCGCATATACTCCGACTCGTCAAGCATACACTCTCACATATGCCTTCCCAAATTACTTTATTTAATCATATGAAAGTAGAGCAAAGCATAAATGAGGAGAGGGCAATGAACTGCCAACCAACCAACCACCACCGAAAAAACCAAAAACCAAAGGCCAAAAAGCCAAAAAAGAGGCAAAAAAGCAAAGAAATTCAAGTTCATCATTAAAAAAATGCGCTCAACGCCGCACAAAAGCAACAACAAAGGTGCAGAGGAAAACCAACAAGCAAAGAAAAAAGTGACGAAACGAATTTCAAGTTCAAGTTCAAAGCACGAAATAGTGTAAATATGAGTATAGTTAAACAATACGAATAGATTTTGATTAGATATTTGTGGATAAACATTTTCAAAACGCTAATGCTAAGCATTAATGGAAGAAAACGGTGAATATATAAGACAACAACAAAATTTAATTAAAGACACAGGCCAGAAACAGCAGAGAGGTGCCTTAAAAGTGGCAAGCAGTTTTAAATCAGTAATAAATTTTGTGCGGAAGATTGCTTGAGGACACTACGGCGATAAGAGAGTGAAAAGAAAGCAACGAACAACAACAATAAAGAAAATTAATGAGACAAAAACGCAAGTCTGTAAGCCCGTAACACGCTTTATTAATTTTATTACTTGATAAGCAGTTAGTTAGGCCGCAAAGTCAGCGGAGAGAAGACTGGGTGACGAGGAGAGTCTCTTCGAGCAGAGTACACCAGTAACTTTGCGGAAGAGGAAGCAGCAACAGCAATCGGAGACCAGCAATGACAGCCAGCAATACTGGCCGATAAAAGCAAAGCAACCAAAGAGCGACCGAGACTGAAGAGTATCGTAGTGAGCGTGTGCTCGCTGGAGATGGCGTAGAGTCACATTGCGAGTGAGATGGTTTTGTTCAAAGAGTAAAACTATAAGAATAGTTGCGTTACGTGTGTGTGTGTGTGTTGGGGAAAAAAACGCGTACTAAGCAAGGTCATTCACCCCGTAGAAAGAAATTATTAAAGGCAACAACAATAGCAAACACAGTGGGGAGCAACAAAAAAAAAAAAGAAAAAGTAGAGAAAGGGAAAAAGTTGTAAGCGGCCATTGGTGTGTGTGTGTATGTACATATGTATGTATATAAACTCATACGCGCATAAATATATGTATATTGAAATACATACTTACACATAGTATCTGCTATAACGTATGAAGCGTGAAGTAAACGAAATATGCGTGCGAAGCAAAATATGCTAATAAAGTGTGAGCTCATGATATGACACATTTGCAATATGAAATTAAATAAATTATTTTTTGTGTTTTTGTGTTTTTTTTTAATTTTCTTTTGTTTTGTTTTGCGCTTCCACTGTACGCACGTAGCAACAATGAAATGCATGATTAATCAGTTGCAGGCATGAATATTTGGTGGGCGAGAACTACGGCTCGACTTTCAATTGACAACCGATAATTAAGTTTTATTTCGAGGACTACAATTTCTATATATTTCTGTATATGTATTTATTCATGTGCTTGCTGCGGCACCTAGAAGTTCAGATTTCGAGACCCATGTTTGGCCAGAAGTGGTCAGAAGTGGTTTCTGCAGCTCCTGAGCTTAAAATTGCATTTTAATGCGACCAACGAGCTTTGCGCCCACTACAAGGTTAGACTTTCCCTAATTGTAGATGTACAAGCTGGTCATGATTCTATTGGTGTACACGCGGAAAGCTTGAAAATCTTACCAAATGCGAGTTGCGGAAGCTGCTTGGTAGAAGAGGAGTTAGAAAAATCGAAAAAATCTCAGTTCTCACAACTTTAGACATCCAGCTGCGATGGATGTGTGTATGTATGTACATATGTTCTTCCTAGACTCGATTTTCTCATAGCGGCTCGGTGCTCAGCAACATATTTTTCCAGATTTCTTGCTCCGAACATTTCGAATATCCTACCTTGGGCTTTCCTTTCGTTATTTTTCTGCTATCATGAAATACTGATCATAATCAAGATGACTTTGGGTTGAATGCGATTAGAACCATATGTGATTAGAGGTACTTATATTACTCAGTTGTTACAGCTTCAAGACGGCTTCTACACTGGCTGGCTGTCACGCTGCACATAGACCAAGTGGTCCTTGGAAACGCCAGTTGAAGGTGTATTAATAAGAGCAGAAGTTTACGTAGTACAGGACGTCAACACTTTTTGCGAAGTTTAGGATACTTGATATTTCTTTCTGATACTTCACTCAGTCCCTTGAACTGCGAAGCTCCAAGATATCTAAGCCTAGTTCTAAATAAGGTTGGACATGAGCCGGAGAAGTGTTCCAGCATCTCTTTCGTACCTACTTGCTACAGTTGTAATTGTTTGTGATGACCTCACGGCTCGTATGTGTTGCTCGTAAGATAACCATCTTCTTAAAAAATTCGTCACATGACGGTAGATAAGATGACAGATGTTAAAAAACCACGATAACTCCAAAAGATGGGGATCAGAAATGATCTGGACTTTATTCAACCATTCATTCGGCCATCTAACGCTCTTGTGGACCGGTACAGAACAATAATATGGATCAGAAGTAGAGATAGATATGTATGTAGATGTTGTTGATCGCCTGATCTATCTTCCGCCAGCTGATGGTCCGTGAGACTCGGACTTAGCTGATTTCTTTGAAATACTTTGACTTTCCAATACATTCATGAAATCTTACGGTGCCCGCAGAGTATACGCTCAAAACCGAGCCGATCATAAATTTTATTTTTTATTTTATTAAAGCTTACATAATAAACAAATAATTATAAAAACTAAAGATCTTAAATTAACGTGTAGCGTTAATTGGAACATGCGTTTGGCTCGGTTTTAAGCGTCTACTCTGCGTGTACTCTTACGAACGCTTAGAATCTACTTTATGAGCACCATATGTTCATTTTTATTTACCAAAAATATACAATATACATACTATGTACATCTCAGACGGCTTTTCTGAGCCTCCACTAACTGTTAACCTTGAAAAAATAGATCCAGCTTGCCATCAAGCCATATTTCTTAGTGTTGAGGCTTATTTTTAAGACACTCTGCGAGCTGAGCTTAATGTCATATTCAACCTGTGTAAGTGCTTAGGGGCTTTTGTTTGTATAAATATGTATGTATGTACTTATATACATACATATGTTTGTATGTACGCGGTTTTGAAAACATAGCACCTTAACTTCATTAAATTTCGTGAATTTGCACAATAGGACTATAAATGTAAATATGTATGTACATGTGCTTGCAGGTATGTACATGTTTACGCTTGTATGCCAAGTGTATACATACATACATTTTAATTTATTTTTATATGCATATTTTTATTTACGTACATACATACATACACATACACACACATTTAACTAAATTATTTTAATATCAAATTACGCTGCGCCAGCAAGAGCAGCTGCTTTACAACTACAATACATATACATACATATTCGTACATACATTCATATAAACGCAGCAAATTGTATGAAGGCAGCTAAAATAAAGCAACCGACAGTATTACATACGTATACTACAACAACAATAGCAAACCACAGCAGCAACAATGTTTCACGCGCTTACATACATACTCTTACTAATATATATATATGTATGTACATACAAACATGCATATATAAATTTGTGTGTATGCCTGCAACTATGTGGGCCCTTCATCCACTGCCCCCAAACGGTGAATGAACTTTTCTCTTATTGTTTTTGTTTTTTGTCCGCTTTCCGCTGTCATACGTAATGCTCAAAACGCGCACACAACAGGCACATAAAACTGCCCTCTCTTCAATAGTCACAGTACACGCAATCACATGTTTCCCCTCCCTTAATTTTTTTGCGCGCTCACACTGCTGCTCTTACGCATTGTACCACTATAGAAAGAGCGCGTAATAACGACCAATTGCTAGAACGAGCAACAAATCTGCTGACGACGTCACGAGCTTGTGCTACTGCGATCACAATTGCTGTCGTTTGCTGTTGCTCACGTTGCACGGACACACTGCTGCCCGCTCTTAACAACACGCGAACAGAGAGTTTGTGTATTGCCTTTGCCGCCGCCAAACGTACGAGTGTGTTGGTCGTTGTTGTCGCTTTCTGCTTGCACGCTGTCGTCAAAAACCGTTGCCGTTGCCGTCGTCTCTTCGTTATATTATATTATTATTATTACTGTTGTTATTTGCGACGACGACGTTACCGCCGACACCACTAAGTGCGCGCAGTGCACAGATTTTTGTACGTGAACGCGGAAATATTTCTTTCTTCAGCGTTGGTTGTGGCGTGAACGCTAAAAATCATTAAATATTATTAAATATAATTGTAAAGAAAAGTGCAAGGAAATTGAAAATAGTTGATAAATTTACAAAAGTGTTGTAATTTCCGTGGCGTATTGTTGTAATGATTTTCGCGAAGGTGTTGAAGTGCGCCGGCAATGGTGGGTTATTAGCTCAGTGCACAAGGTGTGCGCATCGTTATTGCCGAAGTGGATTAACGG
This sequence comes from Bactrocera zonata, assembly GCA_037783105.1. Lineage (NCBI taxonomy): Eukaryota > Metazoa > Arthropoda > Insecta > Diptera > Tephritidae > Bactrocera > Bactrocera zonata. The sequence goes on along the minus strand of JBAWJQ010000222.1, from coordinate 15,331 downwards.
CATAAAGTCAACATCGCTAGTGTATGCGTGTGTGTCTAAATATGTTTGCTTAGTGCATTAACAAGCTAGGAACGCTTTGGACAAAACGGTACCAGCGGCAGTCAGCTGACAAATTTCGTGGTCACTTTGTAGCGTCATTTGGGCTGTAAATGCATGCGTGTAAGTTGTGGAATTTTTCAATGCAAATTCGAATGCGTTAAAATAGTGAATAATTAAGCAAAGAGTGAGCTTACAATTGTAAATGGAAGGTAAAAGTGAGTGCCTGTGAATATTTGCGAAAGAATAAAAGAAATTTTATTATAAAGTGAAAAATATCAAACGAAAAATTGTAAGCCGAAATGTGAAAATTTGCAAGCAAGAAAATTTGCGGAAATGTGAAAAATTGCAGAACGAAAGTTTGTAAAACAGAAATTTCGATACTTGTGGGCTTATAATAATGGTTGGAAGCCTTAAAATTTGTAACAAATAAGCTAATAAAGCGCAAACAAATTTATTAGCAAAGTTCAAGTGCAGTAACGGGCAACAGAGCAACAAACAGTCTGTGCAGCTAAGGTGTAACGGAAGAATGTGTGCATGTTATAACACGTTGCAATTTGCATTTTAACAAACAAATCGTGGTTTCAAAGTAAAATAAATAACTAAAACAAAATTTAAATACAAATAATGATAAAATTTGCTTAAAAAAGATGGGAGAACCTGATGTGTGTGTAGTAGATGTTGTATGCAAAGGAAAAAAGTGTACATAAATTAACTAAAAAATCGTCAGATTTTGCAAATACATAAGTATATAAAAACCGAAGCAAAAAGTTGAAAATAATGCAAAACTTTAATTTTGAATATAACTAAGTCTTGAAAAAAGTTTTTTAACAAACTTCTGCAGCGCGGCTGGTTTTCAGTTGTAATATTCAATTAAATGTTGCACATAACGGCTATAAAAGCGCTATTTGAACCACAGAAAAAAGTTGTATAGCATAAAAAGATGACTTGTTCAAAATACGGGAATTTATCAATATTAAAAATTAAAATACATGCAAAATATTGCTGAAAATGTTTGAAGTTGTGAAGTTACACACATGAGATCAAGCGAAATTTGAAAATAAATAATGTAAACTGCAGTGGGTTAAGAAAAGTTGTGAATTGGAAATTTATACTACTGAGAAAGCCATGCATGAATACTATGAACATTTAAAAATGTAAATTGCACAAGAAAACAAGCGAGAAAAAAAAACAAGTGTGAAAAAAATAAAAAGTCGAACCCTAAACGATTTTCGGAACCATAAATGCACATTTTCCAAGTTTAGAAAAATTTGTGGCAACAAAATAGCAAAGAAAATTGATAAATAAGAGAAATAAAAGCTCACAGACATCAGAAAAGCAGTGAAATAATTTTAAGAAATTTCAAAAGTGACAAAAAATTAGAAAACTTGTCATCGGAAGCAACTTAAGTGAATACAAAAATAAGAAAAGTGAGTAAGTGTACTTAAAATTTATAAATAGTTGCAATAAAGTGTATTTAAAAATAATTACATAACTCCAAACATTACAACAAAAACTCGAAAAAAAATATTTAAAACAAGAAATTTGACTCCATACAACTTTGTGTTATATAATTTTTTTTTCAAAAAAAAAAAAAAAAAACTATCTTAAAATTTTTGTACACGAAAGTAGTGAACGAGATTTTTTTAATGAAAATTAATTAAGTAAATAACGCATAAAAAATTGCAACTAAATGCGCCGAAGAAAGAAAATATTTTTCAAACCGTTTGTGAAAATTTTTCAAAATCTCCGTCAAAATGGAGAAAACTAAGCCTAACAAAAATAAAGTGCACTATGCAGCAAAAGTGAGTAAAACTTCTGATAGAAATACTGTGGAAGTGGAAAAAAATATATACAAAATAAAGAAAATATATACAAATTTTCAATAATTTTAAAACAATAACTTAATTCAAAAGCAATAGTGTAAAAATTGTGTTCTTTAATACAAATAAAAATTAATTCGCAATATGCAGCTATAGAAGGAAAATACCATACATTGTTTTAAAAAGTAAAACGTGCAATTGTCGCTCTCCAAAGTACGGAAAATTTTCAGAAAATGTTGTTTGCAATAAAATTATAAAGTTTATTCAACCAAATAAACCACTGTATACACCAGCAAATGTATATACAATTGGATTATGGGGATTATCAGTGTAATTAACGAGCATAAATAAGTGTTTATACAACTTTATCAGCTGGTGAGAGATTTTTTCCGTGATTGGATTACTCTCCGAGAAGTAAGTATTAAGATTAGACTCCAAATAGATGTAAACAAATTTAAATATTATGAAATACTAGCAACAAACTGTCGTTAATATTTTTTTGGGAGGGGACACGAGTTGCAAATTTGGCCCTTTTTCCAAAAGTTTTTCGTAGAAAAAAATACGAAGATTTCAAAAAAAGCTTCCGTAGCGCAATAGCAAATGACGTTAAAAATGTTCTCTACAAATTGGAACTATATATCTTCAAAACTCTTCCCTTGAAAGTGGAAACCGTTTTGAAAATCCCCATTCTGAGAAAAACGCGTTTAAAGATTGGAGTTGGAGCGTTTCCCACTCTGTTCCCTTTCTACAAGAAACGCTGTGGCGACTCTAATAATTTTAATTTCGATTTCAAAATAGGAGAGAATGTTTATTACAGTGTATACTATCCGATAACAAAAAAATCAAGTTTTCGAAAATTTCGCAATGAGATGATTCTTTAAGCCTAGATCCACTTCGAATGACTGATGGTGTAATAATATTCCCTACGTGGATGATACTTAAGTTACTTTTATAATTTTTATATATGTTTATAGAATTATTAATTAATTAATTTTTATATAGTTTATATAACTATTAATTTATATAATTTGCTCTCTTTTTAGGTGACAGAATAAAAATTAAAGAAAACATAATAAAAGATCCCAATATCGCGTCAATTGAAAGTGATTTATTAGTGTGTAAATTGTAAATACAAGTATATAGTACATATGTATGTACATACATAAACATACATATATACAAAAAATATAAATAAGAAAATTAAATAAAAAATAATTTAAGAAAAATTGTAAATTGCAACGCCACGATACCCAATTGTGTTCAAATCTCACACTAAAACAAAAGTATTTATAATTAAAGTGTTTCTAAAATATATATGTATTTACATAAGCAATTAATATTAAAGCATATAAAAAAATAGTGTTAAAAAGTGTATAAATTAAAGTTAAAACAAAAATTAAATTCACAACGACGAAAAAATAAAAATGAATTAATGAAGAGAGTGTCAATACAAATATACCGAGAAAACCCGAAAGCTGCATCTTGAAAACGATAAAAAACGAAGTTAAACGTTAAAGGAAATTTGCATAAAATCAACGAAAAATCAATTAAATGCAAAAAATTGTCACTAATTAATAAAAAATAACACATGAAGTGTATAAATGCAGTAACAAGTGTATAAAAATTATAAAATGAGCTCATAAAGAGCGTGAGCGTTTCGTGCAAAGCCGCAAGTGTTCTGAGTTTAAGAGCGAATTAAGCACAGTTCTTTGCTTATCAAATATTTTTACGATATAACGAAAATTTTAAGATATTAACAGCAAAGAATTTCGTTTTATTCGTCATAATTTTTACAACAACAAGAAGTGATAAAAGTGTTACAACCAAAATAAATATATATCCATATAAAATATAAAAATATGGCATTTAAGTGCAAGTGTGTGTGTGTGTTGCAGTGCTGTTTCTTTGTTCAATCATCCATTTCGATGAGTTGCTCGCGTAAAAATCTTAATTAAACACAAAGCAAATTTAATTCAACGAAAAATGATGAATTCTGCTGAAGATGCTGTTTGCGGATGAACAAACGAGGTAAGTGGCAAGTATTTGATATACATACATCTATGTGTATATAACTGTGTTATTGAATTATATACATACATACATATGTATATAATAATAATATGCCTACATATATTTATTTTAAGAATATCAGAGGTTTTACTTGAAAATTATCATAAAACAATTTTATATTTTTCTTCTTTATCAAAAAAAAAAAAATTTATTCAACTAAGGCAACGTTGACTGCGTGATTGTTGGCAGAAATCACGTTAGGTCTACCTACATAGTGTATGATATTCTAACAATTCCTATGTGATTTAACACTACATAATGTCTTTTTTTTTGTAAATAGAGGACTTCAAGAGCCTCTCCACAGACTCCGGCTCTCTTGGTGCAACGTAGACGTCTCAAGTTGTGGTTAGTATACTGTTGTATACATATTTAAGGTTTTTTGACACAAAATAGGGTTCTATAAATAATCCATAAATCTGTTGAGAATTTCAAGCTATTTAAAATAATGAAAGAAATCGATGAGTCTCTGCCACAATTTTCGCTCTTCTCAACAATTTGCAATATTTAATACAATAACAAAACAAAAGCAATTGCACTACATGCTCAATGCACTGTTTGATTGTCTGTGTATGTACAGCTATGGACAGAGATTTAGCGCACTTTCCTAATGTGAAATATGATACTTAATAATGTTATATTTAAAGAAAGTAGAATCGTTATAATGTAAAAAAACTATTTATTACTTCACTAAATACTAAAATAGTCCAAAATTTCTTAGTTTTCTATAATAAAAATACAACGTTTTGTTCAGTTTAAATTATTAAGTCAAAATTGGCTTGGACAACTATTTAGCGCACTTTAAAAGATCAGTAAGGAAAAATAATTATTATTAACACGTGCCGTGAAATTTCTCTGATATTATATCGAACTTGGTTAATACTTAGTGGAATAACCGTTATTCGTTATCACCGCTTCGCATCTGCGTGGCAAGCTATCTGTTAACCTTTGGTATCTGTCCAAAGGAATAGAGTTCCACGTTTCCTGTACTCCTGCCCAAAGCTCGTCGCAATTTTTAAATTTTCTTTGCCCAACTTTTTCTTTGACATCATTCCACAAGTTTTCGATTGGGTTTAGATCAGGACTTTGCGCTGGCCAATCGAGAAGTAGAATTTTTCTTGCGCAAGCCAGTTTTTTACCACATTTGCTGATCGTTGTCGTGCATAAAGATCCAGTTTATAGGCATAATATCATAGGAATATGGCTCCATTGTATTCCTCCGTATATTAAGGTATGCAAATTTATCCATATTCCCTTCTATCTTTACTAGGGGTCCAACTCCGCGCCATGAAAACGACTCCCATACTTTTAAATTTCCTCCCCATGCTTTACGGTCGTTTTGGTGTACCTTAGATTGACTTCTTGATTTTTTTCACGATGTACAAAGGTTTTACCATCAGGACCAATCCGGTTTATTTTAGTTTCGTCCGTAAAAAAATATCCTTTTCCAAAAATTTAAATCTTTTGATCTATGGCTATGAGCGAATGACAAACGCGCTTTAATATTTTTTTCGACGATAGCGGTTTTTTCTGCTCACACGTCCATACAAATTATTTTCATTTAAACGTCTTCGTACTAGTCTGCTTGACACGTTTAAGTCCAATTCTGCATTACTTCGACCATAATCGCGCGTGAGGATTCGAAAGGATCAGCTTTACACTTTCTAAGAACTATTTTATCCTCGCGGGGGGCTGTTTTGCGAGTGGGAGCCTTACGAACTTTGTTTTGTTTTAACAAATTTAGATCACTCTTAACATTTTTGATGGCATTGTACACCATTTTTCTCGGACATTTTACTTTTTGCGCAATTTTTACTTGATTTGTAGCGTTTTTGTAAAGGTCCCAAATAATTTTTCTTTTTTCAATCGAAAAGTATTTCTCTCTAGCCATTTTATTAAATTTTGCAATATTACTAAAACTATTGAATACAAGTTCACAACTGTGATTAATTCTTTGTTGGACCAAACACAACTAATGACCGAAAACTATAAGTGCGCTAAATCCTTGTCCAACGAATTTATGAAGAAATTTAACAAAAACAAATTAACGGTATCTGAGGGGAAATGATAACGGTTATTTTCCACGCATTTAAAGAGGCGACAGAAGCAGTATTAATCTACTATTAACAAATTCATGAAAATATCGCTCTCTTAAAAGTAACGGTAATATTTCTAATTATGAATGCAAGTGCGCTAAATCTCTGTCCATAGCTGTATGTATGTAATTGCATTTCTCAATTAAATTGCCGCATAGTTGCCACATTCATGACCTCCCTCACGGCGTCAATGAGTGCGCGAACGTGCTGTTGGCGAAAGCAAATAATATAAATGTGAATAGTTTGGCGCGAGCGTTGGCGTTGCATAAATATAAAAACATATACATATATGTTTATATATGTATGTATATAAGTATGTGCAATTATGTATATTTGTGCTTTTAGGTATACATACATATCCATTAGTATATTTGCTTGTGTTTGGTATTAACACAGTGCTTTGCCGCAACAAAGCCACATGACGTCGTGCTTCTTGTTGTACTTGTACTGACTCGTTGCATTTCTGATATTGTTTTTGCAGCCTTTACATTTAATTAAGATGGTTGCAACGTCAGAACCTTAGTGACGACTGCTTACTGTTGCAGGCAAAAGTCGGCGAGCGTTTGACGGCTGCACGCTAACAATGTTGCGGCGACGCGTGTTGTCACCGATCGGCGCAATTGTTGTTGATATTTTTTTTTTATTATTTTTGATATTTTTTTTTATTATTTTTGATATTTTTTTTTTATTATTTTTGATATTTTTGATATTTTTTTTATTATTTTGGATATTTTGGATATTTTTTTTATTATTTTTATTATTTTTTTTTATTATTTTTATTATTTTTTTTTTATTATTTTTATTTTATTATTTTTTTTTTATTTTTTTTTTATTATTATTTTTTTATTATTTTTGATATTTTTAACGGTCTCTAGACAGCCGGTGGTCGGCTTTACTCAGCTACTATTTAGTTTTTAGTTGACAATTCGTTCTTTCCTATTATTTTCACTAGTAAATTTTCATATTTGTGATTTTTTGTTGTTGTCATACAACTAGGTATGTATGTTCGCAAGCGAGTGCATACCTATCGCTTTTTTAGCTTCATTTATTCGGCTTTGCTCTGCAAGCGTAGCAGTTGACTTTGCTATTTGTTGCTGGCATTGCATTGTTGTTGCTGCTGTTGTTCAACATTTTCTTCTATAGCTGTTGGTGTTGTCATAGTGTCGCTGTTGCAGACAAGGAAGTAACGTAAAATGTTAATTTTCAGAGACTTGCCTGTGTGTGTGTGTGCATTTGTGTATGCGTGTATATATAGTATAAATATGTATGTATGTATGGGAGTGTCTAAGCAATAGACGAAACAACCTTACTCCAAACTAGTTCCATGTCATGAATTATTTAACATTTTCACTAACGAAATTTCCTACGGTAACTCTTTAAACACCAGAGAACTAGTTTCAAACTAGTTATTTGTGGACTATAAACAAACTTAGAAACATCCTACATTTGAAAGCACTGAAATATCGGACTTATGGACCAAATATTAAATATTTAAAAATCTGTCGTGTTAAGCAACCGAAGTATCGTTCGGCACTATAAATCAGTATGCAACTAGTTACAAACTTGCTATTTATAATTCAAATATGATTTAGTTAAATTAGTTCAAATATGATTTAGTAAAATCCCCCTTTTTGTTGAAAATAAATCGCATATTAATGCTCTTAAAGTACCCTAGGTGGAGAAATACTTATTGCAATTCCTTATTCATTTTGCTATACTCACAGAATTTTGGCAAACAGTATACTTGTTAATAGTTGCGCACTAGTTATAATCGGTCTAGTTCAAAGTTCAAAGTAAATTTATTTTCAAAAAATAAAATATATTTTACCCACTACGAGAGAATTAAAAAGAAATTTAAAATTGTAACTAGTTACGTACTAGTTACAATCGGAGTAGTTAAAATTAAATGATTCATACAAATAATTCGCACTTCCTCTTTGTTTAAACGTATATTTAAATGTACTGTCATAAAAACAAAAACCCACATACACACAAGCTCATCACAACAACAAGTTAAATTGCTTGTAGTAATAACAAAAGATTGCTTTGCACTGCACAGCGAAATATTATAAATATTTATATGACAATTTGTAGACGCATCTGACACATCCATTTGTTTGTAGTTATGTTTATATTGCCGCCTTTAGTATGCGCATACATATGTACATATGTATGTATGTGTGTGCAAGTATATCTCATAATCTGTTTGCTAGTTGGCGTCTTTGTGTTTTGCAAATTTACTGCAAAATTTTTGCGGTTCACACTTTTGCACGTCGTTCATTCATATTGTTATTGTTGTCGTTGCAGCAAATGCAATTTTTTTCTGGGACGTGTTGGTTGTTCATTGCTTTTGTTTCATCTTTATTTTCATTTTTCGAAATCAATGACAAAATAATTTAATATTTCATTTGGTTGAGGCAGGTCACCTCGTGCGGACTGTGATTTCGTCGAAATCAAATTTTCTATGCAACAGTAAAAATACAGTGTGTTACCAGCGGTTTATAAAAGATTTCGTTAACTAAACGCTTTTGGGCGACTTTTTTGGAGACTGGAAGTAACATCGGAGCGTTGTTAGATCTCTTTGAGGAGAAAAATTTCCTAGCGAGTTCATTATTTTTATTGGTCTTTTGCAAATTCTTTCATGGCACGAATATGAAGGTAGCAACTATATAATAATCTTCTATGGAAAATCTTTGTATCTTGGAACCACAGGAGATACTTGTCCTAAAACTTTTAAGTGCTCAAAGCTCTCACCACATATAATAGGCTGATGTCATTTTTGAGCAATTTGGCTCGAGGGCAGACTTTATTTTACGGAAATACTAGAATAATGTTGGAATCAGAAAGATAACTGTTCCAGGACATTCAAGGCCTTGGATCTATTAATAAATATAGCAGTTTGAGGCAATTTCTAAGCAATTTCATTCGAGGGAAGATAATTTATTTTACGGAAATAAAAGTATTATGTTGGAATCGGGAATTGAACTGTTGCAAAATCTTTACAGCATTAGATCAGTACATAGTATAAAGCTTCATATGATTTCTAAGTTAATACACACGAGAAAAGACGATTCATTTTAAGTAAATGCAGTATAATGAAATCCGGTGAGGTAACTGACCCAAAATTTTTATGGTTTCATATTTTTCTCTATATATATAATATTTTGATCTGATTTCAAAGCAGTTGCACTCGAGGAAAGATGATCTTTTTTAGGGAAGTGCTAGACTTGTGATGGAATCGGGAAGGTAATTGACTTAAAATCATTAAAGCCTCAGGTTTCCAATTACATTTAATATTTTGACATTATTTCCAAGTTATTACATTCGAGGGGTTGCGATTTATTCAGAAGCTTTTTAGATTTTGATCAGTAAAAGAGATAATTTACACAGTTTTCATGTCTCTAAACATTCTAGGACTTAATTTTAACTTAATCTTATGAAAATCAAATCTTATATAATATAAAAATACATTATACAGTTACTTTTAGACTCACAAGGATCTAAGTGGTGTTGTTGTTGTTGTTGTAGCGGCAGAATTCTGCCGAGTTGACAGTCCTTGGCCGGATAAAGATCCGGGTCCGTTCCGGTTACTTAGACCCGACTGTCGTGGGAACGGGTTGCTGTTGTAGCGGCAGAATTCTGCCGAGTTGACAGTCCTTGGATCTAAGTGGTCACTTCACCTGCTGCTTAAAGATCTAAGTGGTCACTTCACCTGCTTAAAGATCTAAGTGGTCACTTCACCTGCTGCTTAAAGCAGTGCTTTACTGAAAATTAATGGTCATTCCGGTTGTATATGTACATACGTATATATTCAAGCTGTGGAGCACCTTATCAGACATTCAACTGTCGTTAAACTATCCACCGTAAATATGCTTACATACAAACAGACAATGCTCAAGAACCGATCACTTCAAAGTGCAAACAAAAACAAATAAATTTGTTTAGAATTCCATACAAACATACATATAAACCCCTATCTATCGCTGCTTTTATAATCTTATCGCAAAGTTTGTCGTACTTTACTATGCGTCGACTATTTTATGATACTTGATTTCACTTGGAGAAAGATCAGCCAGCCAAACCTCCAACCAGCCAGCTAGCCACTACAATTTATGCTGAGCATTCTGAGTAGCAACTAAAAGAAAATGAAAGTAAAAAGACTGGAAAAACCACATCTGCATTAGGCAGGAAAATCAGCTAATAGCAACAACAACAGCTATAACAATAATAAAGATCATGTTCAGTTGAACTTGGCGTGAGACTAGCGGATTTGGCTGGTGTAGACAATCGGTGTGCAAAAAGCAAAAAACGTAAACGATACATAAAAGTCATTCACTGCGCTGCAACGCGCCTAACCGATCTTGCAACGTCTGCCGCGCTAGAGTCTACAATTGCAATGAACTGCAACAACAAAGCAAACAGCGATGTTCTGGCGAAACTGGTAGATAACAAGAATATAAAAGTAACAATAATAACAACAGACAATTTTAAAGTGCGCAGAAGAAAGCAATGAAAAAATCAAAAGCAGTTTTAAGATCACATTGCGATCGGCGCGAAAATTTTCTCCCTTTCAATAAACTTGTGCTCATTCGCATTGTGGAAAGTACGCATGTGCGCTAGAGAGTGCTGAGTGAAAGAGTTAAAAGCGATAAAGTTAAGATGTAATCATGTGAAACAGTTGTCAAGACTGATATTGATTAGATAAAGGCCGAAATACACGCTATAATTGAAGAAGTACATTATTTAGAACAATTATTTAGAACACACAAATTTTACAGCTTTGATTCGTCCACTAAGCGTAATGAAACTGCCATTAAACCTTTTAAGCTTCTCTTTATAACTTTTCCTCTGTAATAATGCAAGCAGATCGTTTTCGCCGCATGCATTACTAAACTTCACAACGAATCAGCTGATTTTGGCCACGTTGGAATCAATTTGGAAAATCTTTCCTTTCGGGCAGTCACCAAAACATTCCACTTTCCGACTGATTGTATGCCCAATTCTAAGAGCTTTTCTGTAAAGAAAAGTCGGCTTTGTCGCTTGCTAGACGAAGCAAGATATTGGCGAAAGCCTCATTGGTGCGCTGGAGATTACTTTGAAGGAGTTTTATTCTCCAAACTCTTCTCAGACCCTACACTTCTCGACTGAGCGCGGACGGATGCATTTACTGACGGATTACCTTTTTGAAGTGAATCTCCTCCCTCTTTTCTTCCGCCTATACTGGAGGCAAAAAGTTCTTTCTCTCACGACTAGATCACTGTTGCAGTTCACAACAGTTATTCGATCGAAAAAAACAGTTGTATTGTTTTGAACACTTTTCATATATCCCTATAAAAAAGGAAGCTTTCGAGTCTGCGACAGTTAGGACTTTATAAAACCATGTAAATTTAAGATATTAAGATTAATAACAACCTGAAATCCAAGACGAAATATTGCTTTACATGAATCCTTCATCGCACTAAATTTGTTTATTTTCGAATTCTGAAAATTTAGTTTAAATTTTATTAAAATCAATGTAGTTAAGATTCCGTAAGACCTGTCTGTGTGACCTGGCCATACTTGGAATCTCCAATTGGCGCTAAACAGCGAAAAGAAACAACGACTAGCGCGCAGTTGTAAACTCGGCTATAGCCGCGTAAGCAGTCGGTGTTATGAATATGTAAAACCCATTTCTTTAACAACATCTGAAGTCTTCCAGTAAATTTACCATAGACTTTCGAGAAGTGCTTCGTTGAAATCTACCAACCATTCGCGTGAGTTTGAAACAATAGTCTTTCTTTTGTGAGAGAATCCTGGAGGGAAGCTCAAAAACAATGACTAATTTAGGTGCAAATGTTCCTTGTCAAACGATTTGAAGATCAGCCATTCAGCCTCTTCGAAATTCTTCTATTTTCAATTCCTCTTAAAAATATCATTTTCTGAATAGATACCACTTTGCTAAGGAGTACCAGAAAAGATGAGCCGATTTCTAATGATTGCTGATAGCGAGTTTGTGTGACCTTTCTTCCAGAGTTTATGGATTTTCTTGTCAGAAATGCTACGCTCAGAGGTTCGAACCTGAAATCGAACTTAATTTCTATGCCCGCCAGGTCGGCGGGTAGTCTGAAGCTATGTGCACCCAGGTGTCTAAGCCTTGATCTCCCAAAAGCAGGGCAGTCAAGAAGGAAGTGCTGGCTAGTTTCTACTGCATCTTCTTCTAAGCAGCTTCTGCATGCGGCAGTGGCCCGTTAAGAGCCCCATCATTTATGAGAGGCTAGCCTTACTGAGGGCAAAGAGATCACTAGATCTTCTACGATTTATCTTGGGCCAAAAGGAATAGAAATGTTACTTCACCCAATATTTTAATACAGGTTGAGTTCAATAGACAACACTGAATCCGCTTTGACTCCATGTTTATTTAATTTTATTTAATTTTATTTCATTTCATATTTTCTTTAAACATTTTCCTACAAAATTTCTCACTTTCAAGCAACATAATTTCTGAAATTTACCATTAACCTCACCCCAGTGTCGAAATTACCCATTGCACATTTTGTTTTCGAATTTTCCATGCTTTCGCCAATCTAACAGTTGAACTCGCCCGAACTGCACAGAGTTCATTGTAATACATATCCGAACAAGCAATGTGGGAAATGAAGCAGAAAAAAGTGGATTTGCCGCTATTTAATTGCAACGCAGCATGTATTACATCATAATGCCACAAATGCTTCCTACTCTGCCACATACACGTACACAAACATAACTGACTCCAACAGCACAGAGCAAAAACAAAGCAGCGAAAATTACCAACCAAAAACAAAAAAAAAAAAGAAAAATAAAGAAGCCATCAGCAAAAATCACACTCTGCTCTTTGAGCGTAGTGGAGAGTACACGTATGTATTTGTGTGAAGAGCGTTTGAGCTCCCACTCGCTAGGTGGCAAATACTCATACTCGTATTACTGGCTCCATTCACGGCTGTTGGAGCCACTACTTTTGTATATTCCACGCCAAAATATTTCGTATTTTTTTATGTTTGGATGTGTGCGTGAGTTTTAGGCTGCAAAGAGAGTGAGTATTAGTACGCACTTTGCGTATAGAACGCTCTGTTTACACAAAACGACGCTGACAGTTTAGAAATGCCGGCAGCGTGGTTGTTGTTGTGCTTGGTAGTGTTGCCGATACTTCAAATAAATTTTGAAAGATTTTTTTTATACTTTTTCGGATTTTGTTATTACAGATACATATGTATATGTTCTATTTTACTAAAAGTTGCAAAAGATCGCTCATTAGTATAGTAAAAAGTACTTAAGAGCGTAAAAAGTCCATACGCAAGTTATCAAGGCTTAGTAGCTTAAGAAGTCTTTAAGTGGTTAATAATAAAATATTAAATGTATTCAGAGTAGGACTTAGATATTCAGTGACTTGTCGGCTATTGTGGTTAAGATAGAATAAAGGGTGATCCATTTGGTCGTTCTCTGCTTTTTAAAGAAAAAACACAGAAACTTCAAATTTAAAGGGGAATGCAAGAAAAGTTCGAAAGAACATTCTTTGGCATTTAGTTTTTGAAGATTATCTCTTTCAAATGTTGGCCGCGGCTAAAAGTCAGATAGTCCATCCTTTGAGTCCAATTTTCGATGACTCGTTATAGCGTTTCGACTTGTTACTGTCGCCGAGATCACGAGTTTCAATTTCAGGCATCAAATAGTCGGTTATCATAATCAAACATGATTGAAGAAATGGACTGTTGATACTCTCTTCAGGTTTCTTTTCGTCCCAAATACGGCAATTTTGCTTGTCTGCAAACCCATTGAGCCAGAAATGGGCCTCATCGTTAAACAAAAGATCAAAAAATTGAGTTCTGGCACAAGCTGTATTTTGCACGCTTTCAATTCAAGATCTCGACATAAAATGCGCCGCTCGACATAAGTTGCCGCGAACGTCGCCGAATCCCATCTCCAAGGTCTTCGTGTACACTCTTAGCTAAGGCTGCTATATTTTCATCGCTGCGTGTTAAAAGTGGTCTATTTGTTAGAATGTATTCAATAATAAATGCTGGGTCTCAAGAGCGTTATGGTGTTGCGAGTAGTACGCTCAGTAGGCCGATTGTGTTGACCATAAGTTGAGCGAAGAACAAATAAAAATGGAATATTAATTTTTTGAAAAAATTACTAAGAAATACAAGAAATATTAAAATATAGTAAATTTGTTTTTTTTTTTAATATATATATATTTTTTTAATTTTGAAAACAAAAAAAAAATTAGAAATTTAAAACATGGGATGTATTTTTTTCAAAAATTATTAAAAATGATACGCAATATTAAAAAAATAGTACATTTTTTGTGCTTTCATTTTTTATTTTAATTTTGAAAACATAAAAAATTAAAAATTGTAAAAATGGAATATTTGGTTTCGAAGAAATTATTAAAAAATACTAGTAATATTAAAAAATAGTTAAATTTTTTTGTGAATATATTTTTGTATTTTTTTAAATTTTTTTTATATATATTTTATAATTTTATTTAAATATATTTCTGTATTTTTTTAAATATTTTTTTTATATATTTTATAATTTTATTTGAAAAAAAAATTACAAATTGTAATATTAAGAAATAGTAAAATTTGTTTGTGAATATATTTTTGTATTTTTTTTAATATTTTTTTTTATATATTTTATAATTTGATTTAAAAAAAATACAAATTGTTTTTTTTTCTTGTTTTAAGAATAAAATTAGGTTTTTTTAAATTTTTTTACTTACTTTTTGGTTTATAAAATTCCGTACAATATTAAATCTTCAGCTGTTGTCAATTATTATATTTTGAGCGGCAACACTGGCAATTGGTTTAAGAAGAAAAAGAAGAAGCACCAGCTTAATGCAAGACGAGCGCATGAGATCTACTTATTTTTATTTCAAATGAAGAAAGCAATTTCGGCTATTTGCCGAAAACTTCGAAGCAAGCAACGAAGTCAGTAAGTTTGTAGCTAAAAGCACTTCAAGGGTACTTGCATATGTGTGCGTGCGTACGTGTGTGTGTGTGTGTGTGGAAGGGAATGGTGGGAATGCGTTGTATGGAAAAGCGGTAAGCTGCGGGGCAAGTTGGAAAAACGGACAGCTGTGCGTGTGAATGGGGATACAAAAACGAAAAAATTGTGCTTTTGTATGTATGCGTGTGTGCGTTTGATTTGTTTAGTGTGCGTGCCGCTTATATTGCGTATGTATGCGTGCGTATTTGCGCTGCGTTTTGAGTTCATTGAACTTTGCTATTGAAATTTTCGGGAACAAACGGCACACTCACACGCCCATACATACATACATACATACGTACGAAC